>JABUQX010057212.1:15000-17500 GCA_015478945.1 Trachelipus rathkii | reverse complement strand
CCAAGAAGGAAGGCGGTGTTAAAGTTGGTTCTTAAAAAAATTTTGCACAATAAATTTGCAAAGAGCTAAATTAAATAGCAGTTAAATTATCGTAAGAATAATTAAATGAGGAGCTGAATTAATAAAAAACTTTAATAAATAATAACACTGATCAAACCAGAAACACCTGTGGAAGCAATTTCGCAATTTGCAAATTTATATTTCTTTTTATTTCTTTTAAGGGTCCCAATTTAATATTTATATGAATAGAGTTAGCACAGTATAACTTCTGGAAAGATGAAAATATTTTCAAATCGCTTACAAGATTACCTTTGCGTCCATTTAAGGAGTGGATGTAATACAGACGGAAAAATGCTATTGGTACAACCGGGAAACATGCATTGATTGCAATGTGGAAAAACTGGATGAGCGTTTATTACAAATTGAGCGTTGACACAAATACTTTCGGTTCATATTGGAAACCTTGCATACTTTAATATTTCAAAGGAAATTATGATGGTGCGATTTATATAAACATGATGATGAGGAAAAAATTTCTGTGGCCTGCAGAGAAAACTAATGAAGGTCTCTCATATTAATTATCAGCAATAAAATTGAAAGCCAAAGTCGATACTATGATCGATCGACTTAAATTTTTTATGATCAGCAACCCTTTAAATCATTACAGAGCTTAGAAGATATTGATATAGAGCAATGTCGAATGAAACCTATACACTTTCAACACCTACATGTCATAAACTAGTCTGTTCGGAGGTAGCATGTTTAAGTTGGTGTCAGAGGAATGATTACAAGTTGCTGGAATTTGATAAAGAGTAGTCTGATTTCGTCCAAAGGATTTCAAATACAGCAAATTTATAAAATGGTTTGATACCAAAGTGTAACTTTTTATAACCACTAGTCAATGGAAGGGTGGATAGGCAAACTATCATTAAAAAAGAAAATTGAAATTCAGAAAAGTCAGTTCCTTGGAGGATGGTTGTTAGTTAAAATAAAGACCAAAGCATTGCGAGGATTGCACAATGGACCAATTTTTACATTCCATTGCTAACAAATAAAAGCAAATGAGTGCATGGAGGAAATATTGAAAAAATATTTAGGTGGTTGAAAGATATGACTGTAATGATCATTGATCAAATTAAAATTGGACAATGAACAGAAAGTTTCTTTTCACTTTTGACCATCGGTACCCCATAAAATAGTAATATACCTGTAATTTTTCTTTTCTTTAACAATAGACAAACGTTCCTCTTAACACATAAAAACCATTTATTCTAGCTCAATAACCTTTTGCAGTATATAAGCTATTCTAACCATTTCATACCCACTCTGAACGACACGTTTCACAAGTGGCTGTCACCGCCCAAGTAGTGGGCAATATAATTTTATCACAATTTTCTAATTTGCTTGAGGCTATTTAGAGAATATCTTGACAAGGTTCTAGAGAAAGGAAAATTGACTCTACCCAAATAATCGCTTGTCATCTAAACCATGTATCGTATTATTTAATACGTATCATGCTAAATTGCCATTCATTCAACGATTTAAAAGCTGACTTTGAATTTTCGCGTTTCTTTTGTTTCTTTTTTTATTTCAATGTTTATATTTAGAACGACGGAAATAAAATACCTAATGAAATACTTAACAGTAACTAAAACAATTTTTATAAAAATAAAAAATTGCTTATTAATTAAATAGTAATTGTAGGCAGGAACATGTATATAAATTTAAAACTAACTTGAAAAAGATAGGAATTTCCTTTAGTGTGCTTAATTTCCTCTTGCTCTTTTTAATCGAAAAAAAGGGCGAAAAAGGGCGGAAAAGGTCTCAGGTTTCTCAAGTTTCCATTATTTTTTCCCCCTCTCCTCTCAAGATTCTTGAAAAAAATGCCTGCTTCCTTTCCCTTTATTTGCCGTGGGGTAGCTACGTCAAATATAAAGAACTTGCTCTCGGGCTCTCCTCTATCAAAATTTCTATTTGCCTGGCAACATCAGGCTGCATTTTTTATCGGACCTTAATTTACTTAGTTATTATATACATACATATATCTATATATATATATATATATAATATAATAATACTTATATATATATAATTATATATATATACTATATTATATATATTTATATAATATATATTAATATAATATAGATATTTATAATATATATATTATATATATATATATATATATATAATTATAGATATATATTATATATCTATATATATATATAATATATATATATATTATAAAATATATTTATATATTATATATATATATATATATATAATATAATATATATATATATATAAGGAAGAGCTATAAATATAAATATATATGATAAGTATATATATATATTATAATATATTAAAGAAAGTTTGAATAAATTAAAATTGGTTTTCAGTACGCATTTGATTATTGTATGTATATTTGAAACTGCCAATCAAAAGCGGTGAATACTATATAACTATTATATATATATATATATATATATATTATATATAT
>JABUQX010057212.1:0-10000 GCA_015478945.1 Trachelipus rathkii | reverse complement strand
AAAGGAACGAGAACCTTCAAGGGGAATGTACTCGCCTTGGGGAAAGCGGAAATCATTTTTGCTTAGCAATTAGAGTTTCTAAACTGCTGTTATTCCTTTAACTCCTCTTTGGCTGTGGTGTTATTGCCGAGTTCAAAAAATTCTCCTTGTATGTCCTCACAAAGAGATGCCTACATTGCAGCGGAAAGGATTGTTTGAAAGCTTAAGTTGTGCATTCTCATTTGCATCAATATCATACGGTAATTGCGTCTTGAAGCTTTTGTTCAAGGCTTGAACAAAGTCTGCTCCTTGATATTTGGTGTGCAAAGCTCTTCTGCAATGGTTCTTCACCGATGACCTCATTCATACGTTGGAACGAAGCTACATTTCCCATCTCAACTTTTCTCGTTCAAAGAGCTAGCTTGTTGAGAAAAGCCTTGATATGATCTGTGTGAATTATGATGTTGGTATCTGGGCCCAATAGTTGGCGGTTGAGTTAGCTCAAAGCTTCGAATACGTCTGCCAAATAGTCAAGATTACACTTAAACGGCTCTTGAATGTCCTTTAAAAGCTGATCCATATTCTTCCCTTGAGCTGCAAGAAATATCTGCTATTCATTAAAGAGCTCAAATACACGATCAAAAACATTGCCCCTTGACAACCAACAAACAGATGTGTAGAAGAGGAGGTCTTGGTGGGAAGAATCCATGTCTCGGCACAACTGACGAAACAGCCTGGTGTTGAGTGCTCGATCTTTGATATGGTTGACGATGCGGATCACAGTTGCAAAGGTGAGTTTGAGGGCAGCAGGGAGCGCCTTGGATCACGCAATGTGTTGTAATTACAGCCGGATTCTTCTTCTTGACCAGAGCCCTAAATCCTGACTTGGAGCAGAGCATGCTGGGAGCTTCGTCCGTGCACACACCAACCAACTTTTCCCACGAGAGATTTTCCTCTTGAAAGAAGTTGGAAACGATGTTCATGACATCTTCAGCCTTTGTAGTTGTTGTCAGTGGCTTGCAGGAGAGGAACTCCTCCTCAGTCCGATTTTCAGAAGCAAAGTTAACAAATCGAGCTTAAACCAAAAGTTGTGAAAGCTGTGCGACGTCTGTTGTCTCTTCAAGTTGTATTTTCTCCATCACCTGATGTTTGATATCCTGGGACATGTTATCGATGCGCTGCTTAACTGTATTGTCCGAGAGACCTATCTGGTTGAGAGTGTTGGCATAGTTATGATCGAAGACAAGACGAGCAGCCTCAATCATGCAAGGTTTAACAAGTATATCCCCAATTATGTGTGTGGCTTCTTCTGCTTCGCTATGAGAAGAAATATCTTGTGCGAGACCTTAGAGTGTTAAAAGAGAATTCCTGTTCCATGATTCAATATTGACGGCTTTAGCTGGTGTACTTTAAATTTGATGTATGACAAATCCTTTCTGGCCAATTCCGAATGAACCTTTTTGAGATGCTCCTTCAGCTTGAACGGCTTCCTGCTCTCATTAGCAAAGTCTTGCCAGATTTTTATGGCAATTGAACGCCATTGTTAACGATGGCTGAAAACCAAAGTTGAGAAAACTATTGTTGTATGCGAGTTTCTTCGACATATTTAAATTAATAACACATCAAACCTAAATAATATAAAAATTTTCCACTTCAATGTATAAAATGTATAAAATAAATTGATTATATGAGTTTAACCTCAGCCTTATGTCGCACACTCGACAAAATAACACCCAAAGCACTTGTTGATCAAAACTTGCTCCACGAAAGACCAAAGCATTTGGGAAGCAGAACAAGGTACACGAGTACAAGTGAAACCCTATTAGTAGGCTGATTCATAGTAAACCAGAGGCGCCTTTTCAGTGGTAATAAAATTGACTAAGGTTTTAAATTAATATATCTTTATATATATATATATATATATATATATATATAGCATAACAACAACAACAACTATACTTATATATAACATATATATATGCTGTATATACTGCTGCTGCTGCTGCTGCTGCTGCTCATATCCGGTGTATCCAACTGCCACTCACCTGCATGTAATAATATGTATGTATATATATATAACCTTAACTATTATATATATATATGTAATATATATATATATATATATAACGCGCCAACAACTGCTGCTGCGCGTACTCCGCCACCGCCATAGCAACAGCCCAGCCAACCCAGCAGCCAATAACCAGCCAGTAGCCTTGCTATACTGCTTGCCGCCATAATATACACGCAGCCGCCCGCCTTAATAGCAATAACTCTTTCTTTCTTTCTTTCATATATATAATGCTAAATCATATATATATATAACATATATATATATATATATATATAACAACCATATATATATATCTGATTTACCCACCTTATATCACTCATAAAAAATTGGTTTCACTAGAACATACAGTGGGGCCTCCAGGACCCCCATAAAAAGACCCATGACCCCTTCGGGGGTCATGGCACACAGTTTGGGAACCGCTGTTTTAAGATATTGGATGTTGTGAGGATCCTTCAGAATTTCTTCAATCCCCCCCCTCAGTTGTTTGCTCAATATAAGGGTGTCGTTCGCCCCTGTATAGAATATGCCTCATACATCTGGGGTGGTTTCACTCACACAACTCTCCTCTTAAAGGTGTAGTCTAGAGCTTTCCGTCATATTATCTCAACTTAATAACTCTCTACAATCTTTTTCTACCCGTCGAATTGTTGCGTCACTTTCCTTATTCTATTGCTGTTGCAACAGACACCTCTTTAGAACTCTCATGATAAGGCTAGTGAGACACGTTTACTACACACCAGAAATAATCCCATTCATTCTCCGAAATCCAACTCTCTGGAGTCCTAAGACCTAACTGCTATGCTCAATCTTACAAGTACATTGTAAAGGTTGGAACACCATTCCTTTATCTATTTTCGTATCTATCTTTAGCTTACACACTGAATAGTCATGTATCGGTCCATTTCGGCCATTGAATTGGACATGCCATGGGAATTTCCCCTAACATCCCTTAGGTCCTTGGCCAAAGGGAGGTACCTTCATATATATATATACATATATATATATATATATGCCTCATATATATATATATATATACCACTTATATATATATACCTGTACTACTACTTCTTCTCTTGCTAACTACTATATATATTGGGATGTGCACCTATAAAGGTATCCCGGTATCGGCCAGTAAACAGTATCAAACCACCCATTTTGGTATTGGTTAATATTCAATACTTGGCTGATACTTCTTACTTTTGGGTGAAGAGTTATGAAAACTTTTAGATTCAGTAATAAATCTAGTTTTGAAATATAAAAGGTTCTAATAAGAATTCCTTAAGCTATCTGAAACCTACAGAATAGCATCTGACAGTGGAACCACTTCCAGATTTCATTTAAATACCATGACAGGAGCGCTTGCGTGACAAAAAAGATACAAGAAGGGAAAGCCGCCTTATCAGCAACCTGGCAACACAGCACTGATAGTGACGATGGTGGCTTTTTAGCAAATAAGCCTACTGAAGATGAAGAAGAGGATTAGGATACGTTAGACTTTGATATGTTCATGGCCGAAATTGCATTGACATCTCATTCATCTTCAAGGATTCACACCAAGGAACATAATGAAAGAAGCTGAAGGAAGACAGTCACCAAGGAGCAAAGATAGAATTTCAAAAATGGCCACGAGAAATGTGGCAGAAAGAGGGAGATGGGCTCTAAAGCATGGAGAGGCTGCCTACAGAAGATGGAGATCCTTTCATGTGGTGGCATGAGAATGGGCCAAGGTTTGAAAATGGGCCAAGGCAAATATTTATCAGTCCCTCCCTGATCAGTCGAGATAAAACGTATTTTTGGTGTAGTGGGAATGTAAACACCCCAATAAGGAACAGGCTCTCGCCAGATACCTTGTGAAAGCTTAATGTTTTTGCATCACAATTTGAAATTTTTTTAATTTGAGTATTGAATGATATTTATCTTTATCTTAAAAGAAGTGTATTATTATTACGTCATGTTTGAATAATAGCGTTTTTATTTTGTTTAGCTGATTAATTGAGGTATCTTCTTTCATTATTTTTATTCTTTATATTAGCTAGTTAGACAATCTTGTAAATTGTAATCATGTTAAAAAAATAAAGATAGTATTGCTTCAAGCTTTTTTGTTAATACCTGGAAAATGGAAATAGTATATTTTGGAATAATAACACAAACATAAAAAAGTTATTAAAATTATATTTGCATTTATTATTCCTTAAAGATATATTTTAATTTATAAAATAAATATACTTGGGCACAACCAAATATGAAGTAAATAACTTAATGGTTGTGCAGGGAATGCAATCCTAAGTTGCCTAGCAGTACACAAATGTTTTATCTTGTTACTGTGTATTTATTATATTAATTAAGTATCGGGGCATCGGTATCGGTATCGGTATCGGAACCAAAAGTAGAGTATGCAGTGGCCTCTTTACACGCGATCGGTACATCTCTAATATATATATATATATATATATATATATATATATATATATATATATATATATAATATATATATATATATATATATATATATTTATTTTTTATTTTTGCACGTTAACTTTATATATATATATATATATACCATATGCCCTATATATATGCTACTCACTCTCCTATACCTTATATATATTGCGTGAAGAGATGGAGCAATTATGATTATGCCCGTAAATATATATACGGCCCATATATAACATATATATATATATATCTTATATATATACTTGCCTTATATATACCACCCTCGGTACCTATATACAGTATATATATATTGATAAATTTAGTTAATTCTTTCATACCTTTTTCAGAAAATTAGTATAAAGAAAAATTTGTATATAATTTTAATGTAATTAATATTAAATTTTTAAACATATAAGATATATTAAAAAAGTTAAAACAATAGAGAAATATTTAATAAAAAGAAGAAAGAAGTATTCAGGAAGAATAAAGAAAATATAATAAATGAAATATATTATGTACATAATACAAAATGAATGATAAAGATATCAACAAAGATCTTTCCCAACAATGAAACAAACCGAAATTCAATAAATCTACTTAATAAGGTAGTATTATTTATTTTACATTTAAACATTTTATATACAAATTTCTTGTGGACTAAAAGTATATTTATTTAAGTTAAAAGTATGGAGAGAGGTATCTCAGGAAAAAAAAAACACTACTGAATATGCAACAAAGGAAAGGAGGATCTTTTAAAGAATATGTATCAATGTGTGATATAGCAACGGTTGCTAGGGCGGCCTCAAGGAAACTGGGAGTTCTGTTTAGATTGCGAGACTTTTTTTCCTCTTCTCAGTTGCTCCAGCTATACAAGGGCCTCATCCGCCCTTGTATGGAGTACTGCTCTCATATCTAGGGGGGCTCTGGTTTCACCCGGCTTTTGGACAGGGTCGAGTCAAAGGCCAAAAGGCTTATAAACTTGTTCTGTACTTTCCCGGTTCACTTGGCCCTCTATCTTTGCGGCACGATGGTTGGTACTTTTATCTCTTTTCTATAGGTACCGCAGCGGCAGGTGCTCGAGGGAGCTTATCAGTCGCGTACTACCACCTTTACATCGCCCTCGTAGAACTAGGGGTGCTGTGTCTGCACATGAGTTTTGTGTTGATGTAGGTAACTCAGGCTAGTTCGCTGCGGTGCTTCCTTCTTTCCTGCCACATCTGTTCTGTGGAATTCTCTTCCATCTTCTGTGTTTCCTGCTGAATTTAATCTCCCCACTAAAGCCTGCGTCTGTGTATCTGCGTAATTTACTTTAGGTGTTGACTTCTGAGGCATTGTAACAGGTTGATCTGCCCGTGAGTGGTGGTGACAACTGTAAAAAAAGAAGAAAAAAATAAAAAAGATTTTATCAATAACAATGGATAAATTGACTAACATGATAAAGGATCTAGTAGAGAGTAAAGAAAAAACATAGAATAAAATATTAAAAGAAATATTATTGCCTTGTAAAATCAAAGGAAAGAGTTTTGAATCTAAAAATCAATTTAATAGAGGGTGACATATCTTTATTACTTGGTAAATCAGATATGAAAAGAATAAAATTAAAGATTAATATTGAACATGGAACTGTTGATATTTGTGATTTGAATCTACTGAAAGTAAAAAAATAAAAAAAAAACTACATAGACAATTTGCACATTGTGGAATAGAAAAAATATTTAAAAAAAATAAAGAATGCTAATGAAAAACAAGTAAATGAAAAGGATTTTTGGAAAGATGTAAGAAAAGAATTGGAGCAAATTGTGAGAGAATGTGAAATATGTAAGAAAAAAAAAAAAACTCCATCAAGACCAGTGATAGGTTTGCAATTAGCAAGTAAATTTAATGAAATAATTCAATTGGATGTTGGTGAATTTGAGAATAATAAATTTTTAGTGATAGTAGATCATGCAACAAGATATACACAGGCATTATGGTTAAAAAATAAAACATATAAAGAAATTATAGAAAGGTTAATTGAAAAATGGATTGTATATTTTGGAAGTCTTAATGGCATTATGTCTGATGCAGGAAGAGAATTTCAAAATGAAGATATGGAAACATTTACTACAAAAATGAATATCAGATTAATGAGTACAGCGGCAGGAAGCCCATGGAGTAATGGTTTATGTGAAAAGGTAGTAGGATTACTTAAAGAATCACTATACAAGTTAAAACAGGAAGAGCTTGACAGAAAAAATAGTATGGCATGGGAAATTTTTGCTAAAAATGGCCTAACAAATTACTTGGAATATGCACTGAATCAACTTGTTTTTTGGAAAAAATAGGAATACCAAACATAATAGATTGTGATAACGTAATAATAAGTGAAAAAAGAGATACTGATAACATGATTAAAGAATTATTAGAAACAATATACCATGATAGAAAAATACATATAGAAAATGAAAGTTCAGAGAAAATCAAACGTGCATTAAGAAGTGAAATAAGAGAACATATTTCAAAAAATATAAATATAGGTGAAGAAGTTTATTACAAAAGAAACATTGATAAAGAATGGAGAGGACCAGCTTAAGTAATGTGTGTGTAGATGGAAAAACAATTATAGTAAAACATAGAGGTAATTTAAGAGCTGTATCAAAACTCAACAAGAATTCAGAGAAATAGAATAAATGAAAATAACAACAAAAGTGAAGATGAAGAAGATGGATGTGAAGAAGAAGGAAATGAAAAAATGATAGATCACTCAAATGAGAATGGGAATAATATAGATGAAATAACGTGGTCAAACATTATAGATGATGAAACTGATAATGACAAATAAGGTCAAAAGAAAGATGAAGAAGAAATGACAGAAATTGAGGAATATGAGGAAATTGACCCCAAAAAGGTGAAAATTGGTAAATACTATGAAATGAAATTAAAAATAATGAAGATATTTTAAATTGCTATGTCATTAGTAGAGCTGGCAAAGCAACAAGTAAAAAGTATAATAAATGTTATAGCATACGCAATATAAATACAGATAGAATATATTATATAGACTTGAAAGAATTTGAAAAAATATATGAATTGCACATAATTGAAAATGAAGAAAATGAAGAGGAAGATTAATTGGATACAAGTGAGGAGATAATAGATGAAAGAGATAGTGAATATGAAAGTGAAGAGGAAAATTAAAGTTATTATAGTCATTCTAATGAAGAAGTTAAACAAGCCAAAATGATAGAGATAGAAAATTGGAAGAAGAATAATGTTTTTGCAGAAGTAACAGATAAAGGTGAAAAAGCAATTAATGTAAGATGGGTAGTTAGTGAAAAATTATTGTAAAATAACGAGAAAAATTTAAAGCTAGATTAGTAGCTAAAGGATATGAAGAAACAGAAGAAAAAACAGATGCATCAACTGTTTCATCTCTAGCAATGAAAATGATATTAACTATAGCTCAAGAAAAAAAAAAGGAAAATAAATGCTATGTATATTTTAGCAGCTTATTTACAAGAAGATACAATAACAAGAAAAGTATATCTAAGACCATCACCAGAATTTAATGATGGTAAACTTTCTAGATTGAATAAAACAGTATATGGATTACAGGATGGTGCTATGATGTGGTATTTATCATTGAAAAGAGAATTAATTAAAATAGGTCTAAAACCAAGTAAAATGAAACCAACATTATTTATACTGAATGATTTAAATAATTTAGAAGGATTATTATGTACCCATGTAGATGATATTTTATGGGTAGGAGGTAAAAAATTTGAAAACACTAAAATAAATAAATTGAAAAACATTTTTAAAATAGGAAAAAATAGTTCAGGATCATTTAAATATATAGGAATTCAATTATGTCAAGATGAAAATATTATAGTAATGGATCAAAATAAATACTGGGAGAAGGTTAAAATTAATGAAATAAAAACAAAAGAAAATAGAAAACTTGATTAAAAAAGAAGTAAACGAATACCAACAATTAATAGGAAAATTAAATTGAATGGCAAGAAATACAAGACCACATCTATCTTATATAGTTAGTAAAATGGGCAAGGGAGAAAAAAAACTGAGACTCAAAGATTATAAAGAATTTCAAACATAAACAAAAAAATACAGAAATTAATTAAATACCATACAAATAAATAATGATAAAATTGAGAATTTAATAACATACTGTGATTCATCATTTGCTAATAGAGAAGATAAAACACAACTGGTATGTATAATTTTTGCTGTGGATAAGCATGGAAAAATAATACCTATAATGTGGAAATTAACAGACCGTAAATATTTTTTTATAAAAAATTTACAATATGATAACTTCTAAGAGTTTGAAATTGGTCCCAAAAAATTCTACGTATTCAATATGTAAAAGCATAAATGAATAGGGAAATGATGCAAATATACAATGAAAATTAAAAAAAGCAAAAAAAATGGCAATAATTATTTTTTACAAATATTTTAAAATGGCGGTCTACTGGACATAAGATAACCGTTATATAAATGTTTTAAAGCTATGTGTTCTAGGGTTAAATAAATCAGAGTTAATCATTCAGCCATATAAGCAGAAGCCAATAACTTACTTGAAGGCATTGAACAATCATTATACATGCAAAAAATCACCAGGTGTCCAGCCTGTCCTATCCCTCGTTCTTGAAGGGAGCTCGATTGCTTTAAAACTGCTCTTGAACCCAACTTTTTTGGGTTGGGGGATAGCTCAGTGGTAAAACATCGAATATATTTTCCTAAGTCGCAACACGCGGTGGTTCAATCCAGGAGAAGGCAGTAATTCTTTACTTTCCCACTATATGTTCTTTGTTTAAGATCTGAATAATAATATTATGATTATGTAATATTTAACACACAAACACACACACACCTACACACACACACACACACACACATATATATATATATATATATATATATATATATATATATATATATATATATATATATATATATATAAGAGCAGAAATATACAGATGGATATATCACCTATAATATATATATATATATATATATAACTATATATATGTAATATCTTCTTTATAACTTATAGCAATATATATGTATATCCAGTGTGGCATTACCTTGAAATGGTGGGTAGGCAGTTATTTATATATATATACCATAATATATATATATATATAATATATATACTATATATATAACAGTATTCCCAACAACATATATATATATCTATAACTCATCTTGCTATATATTGCTCAATATTGCACCTGGACGTTTATAACTTATATAACATATATATATATATATCAGCCTTAGCAGCAACTATATATAGCATAATATATGCGCAACAGCATAACCAATATATATGCTTTGTAACACTGCTTAACCCAGCGGCACTGCTGCGCTGGCGCGACGATGATGCTGCCTTGCTGTAGTAGCAGCCTTAGCAGCCAACCTTAATAATAACAACATATCTTATAACATATATATATATACTATGCTCTTTCTTTATATATATATATAAATATATATACTCTATATATATAT
>JABUQX010057211.1:30000-34651 GCA_015478945.1 Trachelipus rathkii | reverse complement strand
AAAAATTACGGTGCCAAAAAAAGCCTCAGGTAGGCTTCCTGGCTGGGCAGTTCTGGCGGGGGCCCCAGGACACGAGCGAACCCCTGTTACTACTTTGGAGGAAGCTGGATGAAAGATGAACATACAGAAGACAGAGATATTAACAGTAACCTTTTTTTTTTTTTTATTTTTTCGTTTCTCTCAGGGTTGGGGATTTTTTGAGAAAAAAAGTGATTTGAGAGGAGGAGGTGAAGTGCTGGTAAATTTACCTGCAATTATCTCGGAGGGGTTTTACAGATTTTAGTGGCTAAGGTAGTGTAATTTAGAGATATTCGAGAAGATTGGAAATAATGGATTAAGTTATGGAAAGCGGTATACCCCATGATGAAAAATAGAAACTCGGAATAGAGGTTAAAAAAAGTGATTTTTAACAGCAATACTGACTCCACACTGCTGTACGCGGAGGCGGAAACAATGGACATACACGAGAAGGAGGTAGCAGTAGAACTATTCTTTAGCGCGGAGATGAGGATATTAAGAACTATGATTGGAAAGAGTAAGAAGAGACAGAATAAGAGATGAAGTTATTAGAGAAGATAATAGGTGTGAAGAAGATGACACTGAAGATGGATGTGGGGAGATTGAGATGTGGTGGACACTCTGGAGAGGATTGGAGCAGGAGAGAATGCCGAAAAGAAGATGGGAATGGACACCAGAGGGCAGAAGACCAAAGGGAAGACCGAAGAAGAGATGGGCGGAATCGGTGTGGAGGACTCTCTGAAAAGATGTCAGCTACCAAATATGGAGAGTGCTGTTAAGAGCAAGAGGAATACGTGCAGGAGTTTAGAGGGACGTCTGGAGAAAGATGCTTGCGCGGCTGACAGGATGAAGAATTCTTCCTGGTAGAGGAAAGATTATTATTATTTATATTATTTTATTATTATATTACTATTATTATTTATTTACTATAATATATATATATATATTATATAATATATATATATATATATATATAGTATATATATATATATATAATATATATATATATATATATTATATATAATAATATATATATATATGGAACAACAGCCACTTCAACTAAGAAATCTTCACCAACTACAAATATGTTTCCTCATTTCTATTAATAAAACAAATACTCTTAATTTGCTTTGATTAACTATTATTTTTATTATTATTAAAAATTATAATTAAGAGACTTAAGCCATCAAAAATTTTTGATAACTTAAATAATTTAGGTAAGGGGTCACTGATTATTTATATATATATATATATAATATATAATAGATATAAAAAAATATGTATATATAATATATATATATATATATATATATATATATATATATATATATATATATATATATATATATATATATATATATATATATATATTATATATATATATATTTATATATTTATATGTATATTATAATATATATATATATATATATATATATATATATATAATATATATATATATATATATATATATATACTATATATATATTATATATATATATATATATTATATATATATATATATATATATATATATATAAACTACTACATTACTTAGTTACATGAACTTACATCTAATATCATCTATTCATTGAATGATTAGTTTTTAAAAATAGAATAGCATCTGCCAGGTTCTCCTTCATTTTTCCTCTTTTGTCCTGGATTTTATAATGCGAGAGACAGAAAGAGCTAGTTTCAACGCTAAGTTGCGTGGAGGTAGAGAAACAATAACACAATTTTAGCTCCTTGTACTAATGTCTTGATACTCTTCGAAGTTACATAAATTTTTCACCTCTTTCAGTGCAGCAAAGAAATTTTATTTAATGTTATGGAATTATTGTGTAGCAAGGATAGGAAGGACTTGACTTTTTGTGTAAACCAAATCGAACGCTTTCGACTAGGCTCTTCAATATCTAGAAGCTTTTCATATTAATCTTCTGAACTTTCTGAAAAATGACTAGAAGGTAGTAACGGAGATAGTTGTAATTTCATCACTTACAATATGTTTATGATGTATCCTTTCTTCTTGAAACTTTCCTGCAAACCCTTTAAATACAAAATGGCCACATTACAAAGCTTTTTTGTTGTTCTTCTTCGTTAAGCTTACCCGTAGTTGGATCAATTTACAACAGCTAGTTAATAAATCATTGTCAATGAGAGAAATTTCTCTTCTTACCATGGAGTCTTTTATTCCTTTAGTATCTTAAATATAGATGTTATAAGGTTGAAGGTTGAATTTATTAGAATATAATCCAAATTGAAACATAAGGTGCTGGTTAAAATTCTTCGAAGTTTGCAATTGCATTTTGTGATGTGGAAGTCGAAAGTCAATAAACTTGCATGAAGTGATTGAAGTCATTCACAGAGTCACAATTTATAAATTTGTCAGTTTAAAATTTTTCGACTCCAACTCTATCTTGAAAGTTATGGAGTCGTTTCAAAATTTTCCGACTCCGAACTCCGACTCCGACCTCTTGAAAAATTACCGACTCCGATCTCGACTCCACCCTCTTTCAAAAATTGCCCGACTGCCGACTCCCCCGACTTCACCCTCTTTCAAAACTACCGACTCCCCGACTCCGCGACTCCGACTGCCGACTCCGACTCGACTCCGACTCCGTTACTCCGACTCCAACCCTGATCTGACAACGCGAATATAATGCTAACGTATCGAATTTTTTTTTACATCAACTTCGTAATATTTAACAAAATTCTAATAACATCGTCTAATATCATAGTCCCCACGAAAAAATTGCAGACAACAAGTTTTAACAAACACAAAAATAAGCAAATTTTATCCTGACACACAACATAAATAATAAGTTCTTGATAAAATTCAACAAGTAAAGAGCGATAATTTTACTGATTTTAAGCAGTAAATGAGTAATATTCAGTAAATCAAACACCCCATCCAGCAGTCCCCAAACCCAACAGTCATATTTCGAGTTATATTTTGATAAACAAACATAAAATAAGTTTTTATATACAGACCTACGAATACTATGGCTCGCGGCAACAAAGTTTTAGCATGCAATAAAGCTAACTATCATAACCCGACTAAAAATTATAATGTACAAATGCAAACCTAACATGCCTAGCGTATGAATAATCCAGCTAACATCCTGAATAGTTCGCCTACTTATCAAGGTACAGTAGAATAACAGGTCATACAATACCGAATGTTCCACTTTCCAGCATATTCAGCAACAGGTAAAAGACTACTATCTAACAAAATCCTTATCAAAGTGACTAATCTATCAAAGATAATGCCAGCATCTTGAACTATGAATTGATCACTATCTTATCAAAGTGTCACTCGTCTCGAGTATAACAACAGTTGAACTATAAATAAACGTAGACATTAGCAAAATTCTCGGAAACCTAGCATTAACTCAACAAAATCTTAACCTAGGCCTCACGTTTCTAACACATCATCGTCCAGTTAACACAGTATATCTTACAAAACTCAATCATATTCTCTAACAAAATCGGTGTTAATTTCCACCATCATAGTAATATTTAACATAAAGTACCTAACTCTTACGAATAAACAGCTTTCATTAACCAAGAGTATCTAAGCAACACATCACATCCCGAAAGAAAACCCAATGGGATGCGCCCCTTGAAAGGGTGTGAATCTGAAGGGGGGATCACCCCGAAGGGGAGTAAGCGGGTTTTGGGCCTCAGCCCTTCGGGCTGAGACCTTACCCCTCCTTCGTATGGGTAATGCCCTCTGATACTCGAAATGTGACTTGAATCAATAGATCAATAGATCAAAAGATCAAGGATGGACAGGGGAAGGGTGGTGGATGGGGTTTAATTTACGATTTACTGATTTAAGGGTATGTAAAACGTTACAATTTTTAGTAAAAAATTTGACTTGAAGTCCAATAGATCAATAGATCAATAGATCAATAGATCAATAGATCAAAAGGTGACAGGATGGGGGGGGGGTGGTTGGATGGTGGCTTTGATTTACTGATTTACTGATTTAGGGTATTAAAAGATGACAATTTTAGTAAAAAATTTTGACTTGAATCAATAGTCAATAGATCAATAGTCAATAGATCACGGATTGGCCAGGGAAGGTAGTTGATGGTAGTTTGATTTACTGATTCTTAATGATTTAGGGTATGTAATAACGTAAATTTGTAAGTTATGAAACAAAAGAATAAGAAATTTTTTTTAGTTATTTATTTATTTTTTTTTTTTTTCTTGTGGTTCTGAAACCATTGTTTTCGAAATCTACAGACCCAATAACATATATAAAGACACCAATATTGTTGTTATACGATTGTTTATTAACTCGGCACCGCACCGGCTCCAGCAACCGTTTGTGCGGAGCCAACTCATCAGATTCCAATACCATATCTCTTTCTAAAAATTACAGCTCTGAATCTTCTCTCCAAATTTCAGATTTATACGAACACTTCGATTTTTTAATGGGGGTGGAGTCCCCTTCGGGGGACCCAGGGGGACGTCATCGTCTACAATGAGGTTACCTCATCATCTAAAACCCCTCCAAGTTTTAGCACGATACGATAAGTTCGGAGTCGGATGCAAGCTAGCGTTCGGAGTCGGAGTCAGATTCGGATGCGAAGAAGGAACCGCGGCTGAATACAGATTCGGAGTGCGA
>JABUQX010057211.1:0-22500 GCA_015478945.1 Trachelipus rathkii | reverse complement strand
GTTTTTACACATTTATTTTATAAAAATTGTTAAAATCTTAAAAATAAATTTATTCCTTGAAAATGTCCGAAGTGTACGGACGAAAGATTGGTACTATACTTAAATCAATTGTTTTATTTTATTCAAGAATAATACTAAAGAAAATTTCTTCTGTTGAAAGAAATACATTCAGGAGGCTTGAAAAAGATCAAAATCTTACATTAAAATAAATGCTGATATTGATTTGTTATTTTTATTATTATTATTATTATTATTATTATTATTATTATTATTATTATTATTATTATTATTATTATTATTATTATTATTATTATTATTATCATTCATTATTATTATTATTATATTATTTTATTATTATTATCTATTATTATTATTAATTCTTACCATTATTACTCTTGTCATTTGATTAGTAATTAATTATGATTATTTTTATTATAATAATTAAACTAATAATAATAATAATAATTATTATTATTATTATTATTATTATTATTATTATTATTATTATTATTATTATTATTATTATTATTATTATTATTATTATTATTATTATTATTATTATTATTATTATTATTATTATTATTATTGATTATTATTATTAATTTATGGTTACGGTTTATTATTATTTTTATCTTTATTATCATTAATCTTATTTCGGGTCTCAAAGGACACGACACTGTGTTGATATTAGTAGACCCACTTCAGATACTAAGGAAATTACTTTCTGTAATTATAATAATTAAATAATAATTGATATTGTAAAATTTTGGAATATATAAATATTATAAAGCTCTATGTTATTTTTGCTATTATATGATGAAATTGTAAATTACCTTTACTGAATAAGTTTTTTGAATTGAATTGATTTATTATTATTTCATAACCTTCCTTATCTAAATTAAAAAAAAAAAACTAATTTTACCTAACAACATGAACTTATCTAAATTAACATTACTGTCACTTACCTTACCTAACATAAATTAACCTAACCTTACCTAACGTAACCTAATATGTCCCAACCTTGCCTTTCCTTACCTAATTTTACTTAACAAACTTACATAGCCATAATACCTAACTTAACATATCCATCCATACCTATTCCTAGCTTTACCTAACCTAACATAGCTCTAACCTAGAATAACTTTTTTCTAACTAAGCTAGCAATAATTCACCATAGCTAATTTAGGCAATATAGGTAAATCTAAAAATTTATAATATAACCTAACCTATCGGAATATATTATAATAATTCTTATATAATTGGTCCTAATACGATTGATCCCTTTTTAAAATATACGTGATATCATTCTATGACGTCAAAAAGTTTATTTCGTGTTCTTTTTCATTCCAAACCCTTTTTTTTTTATCCCATAGTTTTCATATATGCTTCATTTTTGTTTTCAAGCCAAAACTTTTTATTACTCGTTTTCTTTTTTTTTCTCATATTCTTTATTATTCATTTAATCTTATAATTTTTATTAATATTTCATTTGGTTTTTCAATATGACTCTTGTATTCTTTTTATTTTGTTTTATTTGTTAACTTCAAAAAAGTCATCTTAGTTTTAGTTTTAATTTTATTAATATTCAAGTTATTTATTTTCAAAATATTTTTATATCTTTTCTTTGCATGTTCTGTTTTTATTTTATTTTCTTTCATTTTAAATTTTGTTTAAATTTCTAATTTCTTTTATTTTTATTGATTTTGTTTAAAATTTTTAATTTATTGACTCTAAAACAATAAAGCAGTGAAGCAATCCACCCACACACCCACCCACCCACAGCCCGGCCAAATAACCAATTAACTTAAATCATAACATATGAGCAACTATTTATTATTATTATTATGGTTCTTTATTTATTATCATATACTTTATTTTTGTTTTATTTTAAGCGTTTACCATTATTTTTTTTTCACCAAAATGAAAGATACCTTTTAATCAAGAATTTTTGACATTTAGTTGATTTTGAATTTGATAAACTATGCTATCCTATTTATTTTTTCTATTCTTTATGTTATTACTTGACTATATTAATGCCCTCTGCTTTCATTTATTTTTATTTTTTTAAAGGTTTAAATTTTTTATATTTTAGGAGGAAACATCGAAAAGTGTACTATCTAAAGGAAGGAAACCTTAACTCTCTCAAATTATAGATAGCTTTATTAAATATAAAAATAATTTTTGAAACATTACTAATTTTCAATTTTGAATACAGGAGAGGTGACCTTGATGTTGAATAACAAATTTGAATTAAAACATTTTTTACAAATATTGCAGCTCGTGTCCACCCAAAACATTGGGATATATAATAATATATATATATAATAATATATATATATATATATTTATATTATAATATATAATATATATATATATTATATAAATATATATATAATATAATAACAACACTCATAATATATACATATATATATATATATATCGAAAGAGCTAAAATAAGATTAATAGAAATAAAAGTCAGCTTTCTAAAATTACATATCATTTTAAAATGAAAAACCAGCAACAGCTACACAAATATCAAATCATAATTCTACAGATTGCAATATTACTATAATATAATTATTATATATTATATATATATATATAATATAATATATATATATATATATATATATATATATTATATATAATATATATATATATATAGAATTGTTTGCTAATAACAACTTTGAAATGTCTATAAATAAGAAATTAGTTTTATTTAGTAAAATAACTTTTCCAAATTATTACAATGGACGTAGATTTTTTGCTTAGGGAAAAAATATGACTATGATATTTCGGTTACAGTTGAAATAAATACTAATTAGTATTAATCTCGTTTTTTTAAAGTGAAAGATGTTATTAAATTAGTTAAATATATATATATTATAGATATATATATATATATATATATATATATATATATACTTATATATATATATATAATATATATATATATATATATTATATATATATATATAATATATATATATATATCATAATATTATATTATAAATCCAGTGGCGGCTCGTGGTCAAAATTCTTGAGTAGGCAAAATCAATATATATAATTAATTATATATAGTATATATATATATATAGTATATATATATTTAATAATATATATATATATATATATATATATATATAAATATATATATTATATATATATATATAATATATATTATATATATAATACTTTTAGTCGCACATGCAACGAGAAGAATGGTTTCACATATATGAACCACTCACCTGATTTGCACATACTTCTAATCATTTGAATTTTAAAGCCTTACAACACTCGAAAAGAAATTTAGAATATTTAACTGAAACTTAATCGATACGAATTCAAATACCCCGTATTTATAAAAACTCACAGCTCAATTATTATTAAAAACACACAAAATCAGTAATAAATTAAATAATAATAAATAATATAATAAAGCGTGATATTAATAAACTTCCAACTCCACACAAAATCATTCCATTAATAACATGAAAAAGGAGCTACTGGTCTTCAGAGGCAAGCTACAAATTAGCCGAGGAAGAGTCTGACTTAATGACGCGTTCTCAGACTCTTAGGTTGAGCAATGATTTAAAATGAAATTAGTGAATTAAATAAGTCGGTATAGAAATGATCAAGTTAGCATAAATTATGTTATAATAATATTATTATTATTTCTTGCTAAATTAAATCAAATGAGATTATTTAAAAAAAAAAAATTATGTCACTGCAGTCGTCAGGCAATCACAAATTGCCTAGCCTTAGAGAATAAAGAACTATTTTTTTGACTTCAGAGAAGTAACATTGCCACCGATCGCTCTATTAAAAAAGGAATTCGAGTAGAAATTTGATGCCCGCATTCTTAAAGCAAGCTATCCGAAAGAACACATCTATCAACACTACTATACAAACCACTACCTATACACCCTTCAAAATACAATATACTAACACTCAACTCACATATAATATAATATACTATATATATATAATAATATAAATCAATATCTAATAATACATACTAATATCCTAATACTTATTATAATATTATAATAACTATATATATTATATATATATATAATGCTACGACTTTTGATATTTTTTTGGGCTCAACTAAGCAGTAGGCGTTGCCACTTAACAACCAAAGCCGCACTATTATATACTATATATATATATATATAATATATAATATATATAATAATAATAATATAATATATATATATTATATATAATATATATATTATAATATATATTAATTTTGCATATATATAATCGTGTTATGATTTTAAAACACTAACACCTAGAGTAAGACGCTATAGATATCAGTTTCGGAGTCTCCCGGCCTCTATTTGCGGACAACGGGTGACTTCGCCCCTTCTTCCCCATCGGCTCGAGCCCTCTAAATGGGCAAAAAAGATAAATCTTTTTCCTAAAATTTTTTTAAAAAAAAGAAAAAACTTTCTACAAATTTTCTTTGATTCCAAATTTATAATTTGTTTTACTGTAGACTGTGCCGTTCTCTAGTTTTCATGATTCAATTTGTAAAGTTTCCTTACCTATTATATATAATATATATACTATATATATCATATAATATAATATATACTAATATATAATATATATATTATTATATATTATATTATAAATATAATAAAATATATTATATATATATGTTCATGTTGAATTTAATGCTCACGTTCCACATGTAGTCCTAAAATTAGGTTAAGATATTTACAATCTTGTTTAAATTATCTTTCTGTCTAAGGTATAAAAAAAATATATAAAATCTCACTGATTAATGTAAAGGTGAGCAGTTAAGTTTAAATATAAACTTTCCTTTTATAATAAATAATTCAATATAAATATATATATAATATATATATAACTATAATTATATATATATATAATATTTATATATATAATATATATAATATATTATTATATAATCTATTATATATACGATATATATAATATATATCCAGTAAAGGAGTGAGGGGGGGGTAGCAAGAAATTATGACGTTTTTGGTACTTTATTAAATTTTATCCAGTTTATAATATTTAATTTTTAATGTCACTTCCCACCAACTTACAGAACATAAATTTTTCTAAGTTTTATATTTTTTACTTCGTGTAGTTCAGATTAGTATTTTGGCCAGCATCCCGAAAAGCTTCAGGCCTAAACTATAAAACTATACATACTACGCGAAAATAAATAACTTTTTGATTTCAGGAAGTAATTTTATCGAAGAAACTTATAAAAAAAATTGATTTTATTTTCTAATATTTCATTAACATCTTAAACATTAGTAAAATATTACACTCGTCATGTATCCTTGATTGACCGATTTTTTACCTTGAAACCTCTATCCAGATCGTTCTCGGTTCCTCGAAGGTGCCAAATTAGCAATTTTTTTTTACGATTTGGGAAAAATATTATTTTTTCTTTTATATCCTTCTTTTAGGGGGTTGAGCCGACGGAGGACAGAGGGGGACGAAGTCCCCCCGTCGTCCCCCAGCTTAGGCCGAGGAACCCCGACTCTCTCGATCGTTCTTGTTTACCCGTGGTTTCAAAAGCGTTATTTTTTTAAAAAAATCAACATTTGGCACCTTGGTTTGGTCCGTCGGAGTAAGCGAGCATGTTCAATTTCAAAACTGTATTTTTCAACATCTTATAACACAAATATTAACTTTTTAAAAAGCGTTATTTTTTAATTTTTTTTTAATTTCGTTTTTATAAATGTCTCCTGAAAAATAAAATGATATTTATTTCTCGTAGCTGTTATCAGTTTTTTATTACATGCCTGGCCTTTTCCGGGATGCTGCCATTATTTTAATTTTTGGGAGTATTTTCTTTTAAAAAAATTCACCCGGGCCCTCTCGCAAGCAGGAGACCGCCAGGATATATAGAGGGAGGGGGCGAGGCCCCACTCCGGTTTTTAGAAAAGAAAACGTATATAATAATATTATATACACTACTAAGTCTATTTACACCATCTTAATTCAATCATATAATAAACGTAAATCAATAGCACTCTCTTTGCCGATTGTTTTTACGACATAAAGTCTAAATGATTATCAGGCTTCTAAAAAAATATAACAATTATTCTTGGTGAAGCTACTTAAAGTCTAAGAAAATATTTATATTATTGTTATATTTATTATTATATTATATATACTATATATTATTATATATAATATATATATAATATTATAATATATATATAATATTATTATAATATATTATATATATATAATATATATATATATATATATATATATTTAGTATTATATATATATATATATATATATTTCTTTTCGTTACATTGATATTTTATAAAATTGTCAATCCCTATTAATTTTATTTAAAAAAATAATAATTTTTTTAACAAAATGTTCAATTTCATTTTCTTTTTTTTTTTTTAATTTTCATTTTTTATTTTTAAAAAAATTTTATTTTAAAAAATTTAATAAAATGAAATAAAATTGTCACATCATTCTTTTTAGTATAATGTCTGAAAATAATATAACTTTTTTTCTTAAAAAACATAAAGAATACCCTGGTAGAACGTTAAAGAGGTAAGATTCGGGGTCTCTGGGCTTCCGTGGACGACAGGACTTAGCCCCTCTGTTCCCCGTCGCTGAGAAGGCCCTTAATTATGTACAAAAAATCGGAAAAAATATCGATATATCGAAGTTTAATAAAATAATCAATATATCGTTGGAGGCATCTAACGCAATAATATATATATATATATATATATACTATAGATATAATATATATTATAATATATAATATTATATATATATAATATATATAAATATATATATATAATATAATATATAAAATAGAATTCAGTTTCATTCAATATAATATGATAAATTACTATATTATATATATATATTATAATATATATATTATATATATATATATATATATATATATATATATATATATATTATATAATATATATATATATATATAATAAAAATATAATTATATATATATATTAACCCTATAAGAATGCACAACACATTAACACAATAGAAATTACGAAAGCCATATCTTGAAGATAAAAATGCACAAAAGTGGAAAGGCGATCTTCTGGCAAATAACGCCTTTCCATTCTGCCGGACCTTATTCAATTCTTATGCCTGTTCCACTTAATTTAGATACAATCGAATTTTGTTCAAGTGACTGGATGTGTTGATTTTAGTGATTTCTTCTTGCATTTTATTCACTATAATTTTCATTTTTTTCAGTTAAAAGCTTACAACTTGGAACGGATTTCCATTTTTTTTGATATCCAAAGTCAGACAAATCCATTGGCCAAATTTTTTAATCGGAATTGTCGCAAAGCTTTTCATGCTTCCACAGAAATAATTCAGTGGACTTTGAATTGAATGGGTCTGTATCCATGAAAATTATCAATCTAATAAATCTTCATGTAAATATTTTTCAAAACGATTAAACATTAAATTTTTGAAAAAATTGAAATATTGATGATATTTTTTTTATCTACTTATCGATCAACATCAAATTATCAGAGCTTATATAGTTAGGCGAGATTACACCTTATTACTTAAAATAAATTTTTTGTAAACTCCAAAAATGAAAATTTTAAAAAATTTTCCAAAATTTTTTTTCTGAAAATTTTTTCCAAGAACAAATCCAAAAACTACTTGCATATACAAGAAGTTATCTATAAAAAATGCTGGCATCTCCCCCGACTACATATGCCCTGAAACTTTCATCCACTTCGCCCGACAGGAAAAAAATTATCGCCATTTTTCATTTTCAAAACCAAAAAAAATGGGTTTGGAAATGGACAACTCTGAGCACAGAACTCAAAAAAATCGAAAAAATTCTAATTATGTAACTATTGTAGGCAATGGACCCATCTAAAGTAACTTTCAAGTTTGAAGTGAATCGAAAAAAGTTCTGGAAAGTGAAGCAAAAAATCAAAAGATTACAGGATTTGAAAAAAAATTGAACAATTTTGAAAGAAATGACTACAGACAGAAAAACACCCGGAAACAACGTTTTAGAGGCCAAAAAAAACTATAGTTGGTGTTTATATTTTTTTTTTTTTTTTCTGGGTCAAAAAATCCGGCTGATATTCCGAATTTGATGTCATATTTTAGGTGGGGTGAAACTGGGCCACCCAGCACAATATTGCGATCATCCCTATAAACAATATTCAAAAAAAATATCTTCCAAGAACAAATCCAAAACTACTGCGTATACGAAGAAGTTCATCTAATAAAAAATATGCATCTCCTCCGACTATAAATATCTTAAAATTAGCAGATTGCATAAAAAGATGCAATAATTGGAGCAAAAAATTTCTTCGTATGACCGATTCTTACCCCCTCTAACAAATGGACATAAAATCTCGAATTTTCAGCCGATTATGCCAAAATTACACCAAAAATTGTAGCTTATACTGACGTCCTAAAACTTCGCGTTCTTTCGAGTCAGTTTCTGTTTATGTAGTATGTTTGGTATTCAATTTTTGATATCATGTTTTGCATTGTCGAAACGTCCTCCTACCATTTTTTTCAAAAAATGACTTCAAAACTGAAAATATACAAAGATTTGGATTATTATCAATCTAATAAAGTGTTGGGCGAATTCTGATATTTGACACCATTATGAGCATTGGTCGATTTTCAAAAATCTACCTATTTTTGGGATTTCGAATTGAAAAATCTGGCCGATATTTTTTTTCTGTATTATGCGTTCTGTAGCAATTTTCACGGACATTTATCCTGTTAATCACGCGGTTAAAATTTTATTTTTAGTATAATAATATAAAATTTAAATATTAAAGAAATATATAACGGATCCATATAATCAATAAGGAACTATATATGGATCATGTACATTATCTGTGAGTGAGTTTTATCCATATCGATTGCAAGGACCTGAACCCTTTTTTTTTTTTTTTTTTTTTTTTTAAAAAAGTCAAAATAAAACTGTATTGTGATAAAAGTCAAAATAAAAACTGTATTGTAATAAAAGAGCTTCACATCTTTCAAAATATTAAAAAAACAAGATTTAATCTATGTAACCTAACGTAACCTAACATAACTTACTTAACATACCAAACTTATGTTAGTGAATAACTTATGTCACTTTCCATTATTTCAATAAACAAATTCACAACTAAACTTGTTGTATAATAAAGTTATGTAAATGTTCAGAAAAAAAGTTCAAACTTTTTTTTTTGCTATTCTCGGTGTTCTACATTTTGTTCGATAAGATAAATTATGAAAAAATATTGACTTCGGCTGCATTAGTCACAGATAATAGACATAAGCCCATATATATATATATAAATATATATATATATAATACAAAACACTATATATATATATATATATATATATATATATATATATATATAAATATATTTATTATATATATATATATAAATTTTTATTATATATATATTATATAATATATATAATATATATATACTATAAAGATTTTCATTTTACTAACGAAAATTTTACCTTAGTTCAAGAAATTTAATCTTATAAGCTGTAAATGCCACGTCTCCCGGGAGGGTCAATGAGAACCTCTCAACCACAAGAAAAACCAAGAAGAACCAATCAACACCTCCAATCCCCCTTCTTTTAGATATATATCTTGAAATTTCAAAATTTGGAGATCGCCAATCACAGAAACTTTGTGATTTCCCCACACACGTACATCGAGGTCGATATTTTCATCGTGATGAAATTCATCGTACTAAGCGAGGAGACCTTCGCCTCTTTATCGACTCTTTACGACGAAACCGCAAACTTTAAGCACTTAATTAAAGGACAGCAACTTTTTTTGTGCTTTAACACTTAATTATAATATTTTACTTGCTTGTCTTTGTTCCGAATTTTGATTACTATGAAAAAAAAATTCTCTCTTGACTTTTCTAGTTAAGAAATTCTAAAACCTTTTCTCAACGCAAAGTAATAATAAACGAACAATATACTAATATTATAATATAATAATATATATAATATATATATATATAATATATATATATTATATAATATTATAATATAATAATTATATATATAATTATATAATACTATATTAATATATATATATCGATATATATTAATATATGGTAAAATTCAATTTTCGTCTGAGCTTCAAACTATTCGATATATTCAAACTATATCGATAGATCGAAGTATTGGATATATTCGATATAATTCGATATTATTATAATATATAATATATATATATATATATATAATATATATATATATATATTATATATATATATATATATATATATATTATATATAATATATTATATATAATACTTATATATAATATTAGTGTCTAAAGCTGACATCATGTAACTAGAGAACGACAGCACCTACAGTAAGGCATACACATTGTTGCATATACATGGCACAGGAAAAAAAAAGACTTTGACCGCAAAAAAAATAGGGCGCCCGAGTGTTAGGGGTGTTTAAAACTACACGAATACCCACGTGACCACCCCGATGTCAGGACGTCGTCTCTCGGCCTCTAGGTGACTACGGGACTTAATCCCCCTCCATGGATGTCTCCGGAACCCCTCGCTCTTTGGTCTTTGGGTGTCGCGGGGGTTCCCTCCGACAATCCCCTCCGGGGATGAAAACTTTTTTTTTTTTCCCCACCTCCTCCCCCATCAGCTCGACCCCCTAAAAAGGTAAACTCACTTTTTAGGGGCTCGACCGCCCTAACAGGCCGTATAGTATATATAAATATATTATATATATATATATATAATATATATATATATAATACTATATATTATATATATATATATTATACATATATATATAACTAATATATAGTAATATATTAATATTAGTAGTGTGAATTTACGCCCTAGTTAGTATTGAATCTTTCGTCATATAAATATGAAAAAAAATATGTACCATTTCTTTAAAAATTCTTGCCATCATATATTACCATGCTTCGTTCTTGTAAAATGCAATGAAAATGCTTTAGGAAGGCTTGTAAAGGCCATTCTCATTATAAATATGTATTAAATGATACCTAATCTAATTATTAAAATCACTAAATAAATAACATAAATCTTTAAATTTAAGTTTTGCGCAACACAAGCGAAGTCACAATTTCATCCTACAAGGTCAAATCCAAAATAGGCGATTATTTTTGTTATTAACGTGGATACTATCTCAGATTATATTCGATGATTTTTTAAATATATACGATATTCGATATTTTAAAACTATCGAATATCGAAGCTCAGACGGAAAGATGAAATAGCCTATATATTATATATATAATAATATATAATATAAAATAATTTAATTTTTATATATATATATAATAATATAATAATATAATCTATATATATATAATTATATATATATATATATATAATATATATATATAATAATATATATATAATATATATAATATAATCATATATATTATATATAAATAATATATATATACTATATATATATAAATATATATATATATATATATATATGTATATATATATATATATATATATATATATATAATATATATATAAATAATATATTATATATATATATATATAATATATATATATATAATATATAATATATATATATATAAATTATATATATATATATATATATAGGGGGCCTAATAAGTTCTTTAATGTGTTATTATTTGTTTCTTCATTTCTTTTCTTTTAGTTCTTGTAAACTTGAGAGTAGGCCCACTATATGAATTGGATGTGAATATAAAAATCCGTAAAACAATTGATGCTTTATTTACATAAATAGAAATTATAACATCTCCCCATTATTAAGATTCATTCTTTTGGCTATAAGTCTCTTCTATAATTCGGAATTCTTTTTCTTCTTGGAGCAAGAAAGTGGTCCAACTATTATGACGATGTGAGTGGACGAGACTGAACTAAATAAGCTAGTGAGCAAGCCTTTTATACTTTTCCGTTTGAACTACGTTACAAAATTTCTCTAACATAAATAAAAAAAGTAATAAAACACAAATACAAATTTTTAAAGTTTACAAAATGTTTTATACTTATTACCACAGTATAATAATTGCGAAACTTCAGAAAAGATAAAGTAGCTTATATAATTTATACAATTATGAGGAAAAAATAAAACTAAAATACATAAATTAAGTACTATTCAAATGCAAGCATACCTCTAATTATGTCCAGAAGGACATAATAAGACATACAAAACATATTGAGTCAAGAAACAGTATACATGAAATGCAAAGAATATTCAATACGAGATAACTGGGTACATCCGAAGATCTAAACATATATACAAAAATTTGAATACATAAAAATATAATAATGCTATATCATAACAGAAAATGAAAGTGCATTTAAACATAAGCATATTTGGTTATATCGTTAGATATAAACAAACACATACAAACATTTTAATGTATAAAAATACAAAATGTTGTTATATACATAAGTCTTGATATGGAACAATTTCGTTTTCACAAGTAAATAAGCCACATCACACTCGAACCGTTTTGAATTCAAGGAAAGTCCAGTTATAAGGCGCGATTTCTAATGTATCCATGATTTGATCAATGCGCACGAAAATAGTTTTCGCTGTAGTTAAGAAAGAAACATTGCGTGACATATGTAGAAGCGAAGTTGCTTAAATTGGTCCTCTTATTTGAAAAATTTCCTCATGCATAAAAGGGAGCGGTCACAGAACCATTAAGTTCGAAAGGAATCAGAGTTCGTAGTTGAATCCAAAAATGAGTTTCTCCCATAATCCAAACTTGAAATGAGGAAAGAAATCCATACCGAGGAAGTTTGCTATGTCTGAGAATGAATCCTCGAACGTGATATTTGTTGAAAACTATGAAGACCATAATTGAAAATTAAAACTAAAAATGAATGAAGTCTTGTATCGATAATGTTCGCTGCTTGCAGTCATCTTTTGAGTGATTCAGATTTGGAAGTCTTTAGCATTATTGTTTTTTCTTCTCCTTCATTTTGGTTATTCTTATTCTTTCGAGACGAACATTCTTGGTGAGGATGTTTCTTTGAGACGAACTTTCTTGTGAGGGTGAAGAAGTTTATCAGAAGGCTCTGGGTGTTTTTCTCCCTGGTTCACCAATATATAGGGGCCCTTAAAATAAGTCTTTTAGTCATATATATTTGTTTTTAATTTCTTATTCTTTCTATTCTTGTAAACTTGAGAGTGGCCCACTATATGAATTGCATGTGATATAAAAATCCGATTTAAAACAATTTGATGCCTTCATATAATAATAAAATTATAACAGTCTCCCCATTAATTAAGATTTCACTTACTTTTGGATTGATAAGTTCTTTATAATTCAGAATCTTTTCTCTTGGACAAAGCCAATGAGTCCAACATTTAATGACGAGTTGAGTGGGAGAGATACCTAATAATTTTAAGACTGAGCAAGTTTTTCATACTTTCCGTTTAACTTACATACAAATTCTCTACATTAAAAAATGACAAAAGTATAAACACAAATACAAATTTTTAAAGTTTTTACAAAGTTTATTTAACTATCTATTATATATAATATATATATATATATATATAATATATATTATATACTATTTATTATATATATATATATTAATATATATATATATAATACTTATTATATTATATATATATATATATATATATATATATAATATATATATATATATATATATATATAAGTAGTGATCGAGCCACTTTGAACCGCATCCACCTTCTTTTTCGCTAGGAAGAATAGACTATATGTCTGAAATTGGAAATAAATCTTAACTGAGTATTAAGCTCGATACACTGCGAAATTATCAAGTCGCTAGGATGTCATATTTAGGGGATAGTCATCCCTGGAGTGTAGCTCAAAATATCGCTTACGCCCTTGCTTACGGCCTTCCACGGGTTGAATTAGGCTTAATATGAAGTTATTCTGAGACGGTTGGATACGTAATCATCGTCATAAACGGATGATTACGTACCCTGCCCGTACCCCCTAAGGGGGACGTAGCCCCCTAAAAAAAAAAATTGTTCGTAGAGCTGAAATTTGCATACGAAGAGTTCGATCCCTCGATGCTGGTTCGAAAAAACACCCCGGAATTTCCCTGTAAGGAATCGTCTTTTACGCACTCCGACTCTGTCGGCTCTGCACAATGGCTCCGGCTCAGCCTATGGCTGATATATATCTATAGATGGTTAGAGTACATCGTATTGGGTTGAAAATTCTGGAGAGGGTTTAATGTGACGTAATCTCGTTACGTAACGAATTACGTACCCCTGCGTCCCCCGTAAGGGGGAAGTACACCCCACTCAGAAATATTGCTCGTACAGAAGGCCTGGAATTTGGATAGTGGACTAGAAGATAAACGAAGAATTAAAAATAAAGAGCTTAAAAAAAATCAAATTCATTATTAAAAGTTAAATAAAATAAATATAATAATAATAATAATAATAATAATAATAATTTAATAATAATATAATAAAAACAACAATAACAATAACAATAACAATAACAATAACAATTAACAATAATAATAATAAATAATAAATAATAATAATAATAATAAAAATAATAATAATATAATAATTAATAATTAAAATAACATATAATAATAAATAATAATAATAATATAATTAATAATAAATAATAATTAATAATAAGAATATAATAATAATAATAAAAATAAAAATAATAAAAATATAATAAATAAAAAAATAATAATAAAAATAATAATAAAAATAAATAAGAATTAAAAATAATAAATAATAATAAAATAAGGATCATGTTGCTTAATCAGCTCTCCACCTTCATATGACTATATCGATTGTATGAATTGAACACATTTCTAAATTGAAGTAAAATGCCCTATAAAATCAAATGAAACTTTATACTAAAGCAGCTTCACACCTCTAAAACTATTATTAAAAACATTAACCTTACATATTATATATATACTATATAATTATACATATATTATAATATATTATATATTATAAAATATATATAATAATATAATATAATCTATAGATATACTATATAATATATTATATATTATTATCAAATTAAACTTGATATCATTACGCATTTTCAAATTTTTAAAAAGCCAAAAACAAAATAAAAAACTGCAATTATTGAACATAAAAAATGTACCATAAAATTTGCTAGGCACTAACTCCTCAGTTTTGATTTTTTTTTTCAATATATGCTAGATAATGCATACTAACCAATGAAGTAAGTGTGACGGACATTGATTCCAAAAAATATAGGACCTGTTTGTTTATGGACTCGTCATTTTTTTTTTTTTTTTTTTTTTTTTTTTTACAGATTCCGCAATAAAAAATTTTTACCAGGATTCCAACAATGTATTCCTTATTCCTGTAGCTATTGTAGTTTTGAGATATGGATTGAGATATTTGAATTTATAATAGACTGTTAAAACAAAAAATTTTCACAATATTTGTCGCTAATAAAAGCATTTTAAATAATAAGTGAACTTCCACACCTTTAAGAATATTAAAAAACAAAATCCTAAAATTTTTTTTTCGATATATGTTAAATCATTACTTAACCAATTATAATAATTCAGTTAATTTAAACCTTCACTAAACTTATGTTATTAATTATTCACTTTCCATTTAACTTAACTTATATTAGTAATTTATTCACTTCCATTATTTTCAATAACTAACTAATTAGAAAAAAAGTTCAATCTTTTAACGCTATGAGCGTTGTTGTTCATTGTGTTCGATTTAGTAGGTTTCAAAATAAAATCTGCTTAAGCTTAACTGGAAGCTGATAATCAACAAGAGCCAAAAAAATTAATAGAAATAATAATAATAAAAATAGATAGTAATCAATAATAATAATAATAAAATAATAAATAATAATAATTAATAATAAATAATATATAATCATATATAATAATAGATAATAATAATAAATAATAATAATAATAATTAATAATAATAAATAAAAGCTTCCAAAAAATTTCAACGAAAAAATAAAATAATATTTAAACTACTCAATTAAAATAATCATAATAATTTTTAAAGCTTCGCACTACTTATATTTTTTTCTAAGTCAAATAACTAGTTCGAAAGTATTGATTTAATAGAAAAAAAATGAAATCTTGCACGAAATTTCCCCAACGGCCAGCTTTCAGTTATAGCATTTCAAATTACTCGTACTTTTCTTAAAATAAGCGGGTAACTAAATATTTTTAACGTCATACTTTGCATTAATAATAGAATAGTTCTCAAGAAAAGAAATAATGAAGTGTTTTTTTTTACCTAATGGCTTACATGCATTAATATCTACTTTAATAAAGGACACATATACCACATAATATAAATTTAATACACCATTCTCATAAAATAACTCAACCATAAATTAAGTCTCTAACAGCTCTCTATAAGCCACAATAGAACAAAAAAAATAAATACATATACAAACCCATCAGACCACCCGCGCCCAATACGTCATCAAGCCCACTCAACAAAACGCAGCACCCCACATGCACACACCACCACCTCAACTAAACAATACCACCACAAAATTAGAAAAACCTCAACAAAACCTCAACCACATATTATCACTTACCAATCAAAAACTAAAAATTCAACACCCCACCACCTAAACCTAAATTACAAAACAACTAACCATCCCAAAATACTCATACAATTCATCGATCTACACACCTCCGCCAACAACATCTATACAACTTCCTAGGATTTTAATAAAACTAAAAAGATCATGACCCCAAATACTTCTGACATTTGAACAAAAATGCAATGCACAATCATTCAACATTGTATTTTCTGCGGATCTCAATAAGACCTACTTAAAAGAACAATTCTTAACTCCAGCCAACATTTATAGGATATAGTTATACATACTTATTAAGTGATATAGTTTATAAATGAAGGCTAATAAATACCAATAAACATAGATTAACTTATGAGTAATAAATAAATATTGAAAATAGTTGCTCTTAATAAAAAAAAACAAATGTACTTCATTAAGAAAACTTTTTGCTGAAATAGAAGACAGAAAATGAGCATTAAAATCATTTTTAAAGAAGAAATAATGGGACTTATTAAACCACATCCCTCAAAATAATTTATGCTATGTAAAGTTGGTAAACCTGGAAAATGCTTTTACAGATTCTGAATATGCAAAATATTTAAAGGAAATGTCAAAAAAAAATCATTTTTTTGTTTTTTGTTGCTTTTTTTTATAAGCTAAGACAAATAAATTAAGCTTAATATATATATATTATATATAATATAATATATATATATAATAATATATTATAAATATATATAATATATATTAATATATAATATAATTATATATATATATTATATATATATATAAATATATAGATGGTCAGATTTTTAATGCTCACAGTATGTAAGTAGGAACGGCAGTTCCTACAGTAAAACAAAATTAAATTTGGAAACATGCGCGAAAATTCTGAAAGGATGGATTATATTTATTTTTTTATTTATTTTTTATTTTTTATATTTTTTTTTTGCTTATTCTATCGAAAATATTTTAAAAATTATTTCCCCATTTAGGGCTCGACCGACGGGACAGAGGGGACGTTTCTTTCATACCCCGAGGGATGGCTCGAGGAACCCCGCCGACACCCCAAAGACCAAAGAGCGGTGCGTTCCGGAGACCATCCCGGCAGGGGGGATAGGTCTCACCGTCGGCTCCACCAGGGAGGCCGAGAGACCCGGACTCCTGCCATCTTTGCGGTTTACCCGGTATGGTATTCCTTTAGTTAAAGTAATACCAAAGTATAAAGAAAAAAAAATTATCTTTTATTTTTTTAACTAAGGAATACCATAGCGGTAACCGCCAAAGAATCAGGAGTCGGTGTCTCTCGGCCTCCCAGTGGACAACTGGGGGGACTTCCCCCTCCGGGGATTGTCTCCGGAACCCCCGCTCTTTGTCTTTGGCATTTGGGTGTCCCCGACCATCCCTCCGGGGTAGAAACGTCCTCCCCTCTGTCCCCCCGTCGCTCGAGCCCCCTAAAATGGTGGGAAATATTTTAAAATATTTTCGATGAATAAGCAAAAAAAAAAAAATAATAATAAAAAAAAAAATAAATAAAATAAATATAAATCCTATCCTTAGAATTTTCCGCTGAATCCCAAATTATATATTTGTTTTACTGTAAGGAAGCTGCCGGTCCTAGTTACCATACTGTGAAAGACATTACAAAAAATTCTTGACCCATCTACATAATATATAATATATATTATAATATATATTATATAATATATATATATATATATATCATTATTAATTATATATATATAATATGATATATATATATATATATAGAAATAAAAATAATATATATATATATATATAACATCACATTGTGACACACAAATAATAAATATTTAAGTCGAAATAAAACTAAAAAAAATACAATAAAATGAATTTGAAAATAAATTCAATTTGAAGCTCAAAAATTAAAAAAAAAGTAAGTTCTTTTATAGCAAATCCAAATTTTTTAATTTTCTTTACTAAACATAAAAATCATTTACCAACCATTCCACATACTAAATTATTTTGATAGGATGTGGTCTACAAAAGTCCTGAAAATTGAACGAAGATTTTAGTAATACACAAAATATAGCCTATCTACTCACACATCTTTTCTGAAATGCTTTTAGATAGACAACGGTCAGGAATTAGTCAAATTAAAACCAAAAAATTAGGTAGGAACAACAACTAGAGATCGTTTCAAGATCTTTAATTTTAAGGGATAACTCAATAACTCGGATCATTTGATTATCACGCTTCACCTTTCATATACATATCGATTGTATGAATTCGAACACATTTCATAAAATGTACAAGTAACTGGCAAAGAAAAATTCAAAATTGAAACTTTTTTTTTTTAAACGAGCTTCAACCTCTAAAAAAATATTAAAAACATAACCCTTTTACTTAATGTATATATACAGTTATAATGTAATTTACTTTTATATTCATTATTTTATTTCACTCTGGATTTTTTAAAAAAAAAAAAAAACGCAATGCCCCCACTTAAACATAAAACGTACTAAAATCAGTTTGATTTTTTTTTTTTATCACATATATCTCATTATCTGCATAACTAACCAATGAATCTAAGTAGTGGACCGACATGATTCAAAATTATGGACCTGTTTTTGTTTTATTGACCCCGGTCAGTTTTTTTTTTTTTTATTTTTTTAATTAATGCTAGTAAATACTACTAACAATGAATTTAGAAGTGCAGTAACGGACATGCATTCAAAGTAGTTTGAAAAAGAGAAAATTCTTATTTTAAAATCACTTTTATATTAAATATTTATTAAAGAAAAGTGCCATATTCTTGGATACTTTCAGTGTGTTATATTTAATATATGTATATATATATATATATATATATATAATATATATATATTATATATATTATAATATATATATATAATATATAAAATAAATATATATATATATATATATATATATATATATTAAATATATAATTAAATAATTAAAAAATAAAAAATAAAAAATAAATAAATAAAATAAATAAATAAATAAATTAATAAATAATGATAAATAAATAAATAAATAAATAAATAAAATAAATAAATTATAAAAACAATAAATAAATAAAATAAATAAAAGATAGATAATAAATAAATAAATGAAATAAATACTTTATTTGAATCAATCATAAAAATAAATGCAGTAACAAAACCCAATTAATAAATAGATAAATAAGATAATAAAAATCTACTATTATATATATATACATTCAACATACCATATATATATATCAATATTAACTCTGATACTAATGTATTTACAAATATATATATATATATATAACTTACATGTTTTAATTGCAGTGTTTAATGATTTATAACTAACGAATACCCTAGAGCAGACCGCACATAGATATCAGGAGTCGGGTCTCTCGGCCTCTAGGTGACGACGGGGCGGACTTCGCTCCCCCCCTCTGTTCCCCCATCACGAGCTAAACCAAGAGCCCCTAAATGAAATTATATGCTTCCTTGAACCTTAACCTCAACTCACTCGCATAGATAATGGACTAAATAAAATTGCTCAAGAAATGAAATAGATTATTCTTATATCTATTATTACATGTTATTTTTATTATGTATCATTATTATTATTATTATTATATATTATTAAATTATTAATGTAATATTTTTTAATATTGAATTAATAAATTTCAACGTCTTGAAAAAAATCATTTCCTGCATCACTTTCTGTTAAAAATGTATTGTAGACCATCAAGATTCATAATTTGTTGTCTCCCTTTTCCATTATTTCAAACATATATAACTGTAATAAACAAAAAAATTTCACAATTTTGTCGCTATTAAAGAACTATTATAATAAGTGAGCTTCCACACCTTTAAGGATATTAAAAAAAACAATCCTAATTATTTTTTAGATATTATTATAAATCTTTATCTTACAGTAAATTTATAATAATTAGTAATTTAAACTCACTATTTTATGTTATTAAATTTATTTACTCCATCAATCGTAATTTTTATAATTCAGATGATATTACTTCACGATTCCATTCTGCCCAAATAACTAATAGAAAAAAATTTCAACTTCTCTTTAACGCTCATGCACGTTAGGCTGTACATTGTTTCGATTTAGTAGGTTTTAAAAATAAAATCGGCTTAAGCTAAGGGGAAGACTCATAACTAGTACCCCCTACTTTTGAAGCAAAATCAAAACACTTTCCCGTTTTCTTTTTTATTATCTAAATTAGATAGAAATAATAATAATAGATAATAATAATTAATAATAATAATAATAATAATTAAATATAATAATAAATAAAATAATAATAACAATAATAATAACAAATCTAGAAAATAATATATAATAATTAAAATAATAACAAATCTTGGGAAATAATAAGTATAAATACTAATATTTTACATAGTAAAAATAAGTATACTGCATTCTGAAATAATAATAAATAATAATAATAATAATATAAAATAATAAATAATAATAATAATAATAACTTAAAGACAGGTAAATTAAATCATTCAAAGAACAATGCACATATTTAACCTTAAGTCGAGCTGTCAGAGAGACTAGTAAGCTAACTAAAAGAAGAAAACTAGTAATAACCAGAAGAAGCACGAAGTTCGGAGCAAAGAAGGATTGGTTGGTTGGTGAAAAATATTTGGTTAGAAGGTTGTACAAATAATAATAATATATAAATAAATTAGTTAAAATAAATAAAAAAAAAAAAATTTTTAACAGTGATGATATATAATTGCGTAGAAGTTATTGTTATTGTTCTAGTATGGTTTATATTTATTGATGTATAAAGATTCAAGAATAAGTAAAGACGGAGAGTGAGAGGTGGAAGCTAAAATCTTGAAATGTTGAAATAACAGAGTGTGCACAAGACACTAAAATGTTCCCTGAACAGGAGAACGGCCTCCTTCACCGACAACGAGGACACAATGTCCATATGCTATGCGGGCCCCATATGCTTCGCATGCCCTAGATCCTGGTAGTTCTTATGATTGGAACCTATATATGATGCCTCTGCTCACAGCGAATCATTGTGTAATTTATAGACTACACATCAGATCCTGAATATGACAGCAGCTGACTCTTTGAACTTGACAATAGAGAACCAATCCTAAGCGGAGTTAGACCAAAACAAGATAATAACAATATATGAGTTAAAGAACGTTCAGGTCTCTCCAAATCTCCTCCTCAAAGAGACAGAAACAGGCCCGCACATATGAAACTTGCAGCAATAGTGACTTTTCTGAAACAGTAAGGGGTTTGTTGTTCTTATGGTATAGATATTATAAGTAGTCATGAATGATCCTCGATAAAAAGTCAGAAGGAAAAACAATAATTTAAAGTTACGGAATAGAAACTGAAAACTCTATGTAGTGAATGAAGTTAGAGGTAAATATTTAGTCAGGCTCTGTGTTATCAATGTAAGAACGGCCATTCTTTTTGTATTTTAAAGGTGTAAAACTGTAAAAAAGTGCATCCTTGAGGAGTAAAAGTTGTTTTTCTATAGACGGAAGTTGAAAATTTCTCGGTGTTCCTCCTGACCAGCACATCCAGAAAGGGTAAAGTGCCAGCTGTCTCAAATTCTATTGAAAATTTAATATTAGGGTGAATGGAGTTGATATAATTACAAAATTGAATGGCATCTTCGTTATTATTAAAAGTGCAGAAAATATCATCGACGTAACGTTTATAAAATTTAGGGGCTGCAATAGCTCTATTGTTCATAAAAGTTTCCTCCATATGATTGAGAAAGATATTTGCGAAGATGGGGCCTAGGGGGGAACCCATCGCGACACCATCCACCTGCTGATATATTTTATTATTAAATATAAAGTAAGAATCAGACACTGCCAAGGAAAGTAGGTCAGCAAATGAAGTTCTGTCAT
>JABUQX010057210.1:25000-27500 GCA_015478945.1 Trachelipus rathkii | reverse complement strand
TGTTTTAACATGATTACAATTTACAAGAAGATTTTTTAACTAGCTACAATATGAAGAATAAAAATAAGGAAAGAAGAGACCTCAATTAATCAGCTGAAAAGACCAAAAGAAAAAAAAAAAGCGATTATTCAAACATAACATAATAATAATAATATACTTCTTTAAGATAAAGATAGATATCATTCAATACTCAAATTCAAATTCTCAAATTGTGATGCAAAAACATTAAGCTTTCACTCGTATCTGGCGAGGGCCTGTTCCTTTATGGGGTGTTTACATTCCCACCTACACTAAAAATACGCTCGCTCTCGACTGGTGAGGGATTGACTGATAAATAGTTGCTTGCAAGCACTGATAACAATGAAACCTTATCCCATTTTTATGCCACCACATGAAAGGATTCTCTTCTGTAGGCAGCATCTCCATGTTTTCGTAGAGCCTCATATACTCTTTCACAGATTACAAATTTGAATTATCTTTGCTCCTTGATGACCGTCTTTTCAGTTTTTTCGATGAGGTTCCTTGGTGTTGATTCCCTGAAGGTGAATGAGATGTCAATGCAATTTCGGCCAGGAACTTATCAAGTCTATCATATCCAAATCCTCTTCATCTTCAGTAGGTTTATATGCTGAAAAGCCTCCATTGTCACTATCAGTGCTGTTGCCAGGGGTTGGTGATAAGGCGGCTTCCACTTCTGTGAATCTTTTTTTTTTTTGTCACGCGAGCAAGCTCCTCGGTTATGCTATTTAAATGCATTCTAGAAGTGGTTCACCGTCGGAGGATGCCATTCTTGTGGGGTTTCAGCTAGCTTAAGAATTCCTTATTAGAAAATTTTTATATATCGAAACTAGATTTGTTATTGAATGTAAAAGTTTCTTATAATTTTTTACCTAAAAAGTAAGAAGTATCGGCTAAGTGTCGACCATATTAACCAATACCTATACCAAAAAGATAGCCGATACCGATACTATCGTTACATCCCTAATATATATATATATATATTATTAGGGATGTGCCGAATATTCGGTAAGTATTCGGTATTCGGCCTATTCGGCCAAAATGCCGAATATTCGGTATTTGGCTTTTTGCCGAACTATTCGGGCCGAATATTGAGCTTTATAAACAATAAATTACGTCAACATAAGGGAAAGTTATTTTAATTTAAAATTGAAATTTTAGAAACTTATTTTCCAAAAAAATAAAAATATAGCCAAATTTTGTAGCCAATATGGCGAAAATCTTTGTCATTTGTCAGATCCTATAAGGGCCTTTGACATTTTTCAATATTCCAAAAAATAGAATTCATTTTGTGATACGGGATAATGGACCAAACATGGTAGCTGGTATAAGGGAGAGTGGCTTGCTATCAATTTTCATGTTTTATTCACATGTTGCAACTATGCATTCACGATTCAATATTATGTCAGAAGTCTGTTTAAAGAAATTTTATTTACTTGCAGAAGCAAATCCTCTATCATTTTCACCATTCAGCAACGGGCAGCTGCAAAGCTTTAAAACTTTACAGATGAAGCTGAATGTCAAACAGCATAAAATAATTCAAGACGTTTCTACGATGCTTGGGAACAGAACTTATTGAGACATATATTAAAAGGTTGTTTGAACAAAAAGTTCCCCTATCCAAATACGCTGCTGAATGCAATCAGAAAATGTTGACTGATTTTCAGTGGCAAAATTATTCCATTTACTTGAGCCATTTGACAACATCACTAAAACAAGCATTAAACGTGAAGTAACAGTTGCCCAAGTGATCCCTTCCATTTTAGCAATAAATCTATTTTTAAATAAGGCAATTAAAAGCAAAAGCTCCAGTGGAATAATTACACTCGTTGAAGAGCTTAAGAAATCAGTAGAAAAAAGAACTTTCTAAGTTTCTATGTGATAAATCTTTGTGTGTAGCTGCTTTCTTAGATCTGCGATTCAAGCTAATTGTTCAACATGAATCAGATGAATCAGTAAAAAATATGGTCGTTGAGGCATGGAAAGAAATGCATGAAAATTTACCCCCTGACTCTTCTGCTGACGATGATTCACGTAGTGGGGAAAGTGAAGCTGAAGGTTCCATTTTCACTTCTTTAATGAATTGTTTTAAAGAAATTGTGGCATCAAAATCGTCATACAGAAAAGAAAGTGAGAGTGAAAAAAGAAAGTCCCATTCTTCTGACGATGTGATTATTGTACATAAAAGTAAAAGGCTACATACGGAATTACATCAAGAAAAATAAACAAATATATTAAGCTTTTGCCGTCCTGACCAGTGAAGGGACAATGATGATTCCCTTCAATTGGTGGAAAAACACTGGAAATAGTTTTATGAATTTGAAAAAACTAGCAATAAAATACCTTTCAGCTCCACCGTCATCAGTCGAAAGTGAAAGAATATTTAAGAACAGGAGGAAATTTTAAGAAGCCACAAGAAATAGGTTATCACCTGAAAATGGAGAACTGCTAATGTTCTATCATTTTAACCTTAGAGCTTATT
>JABUQX010057210.1:0-15000 GCA_015478945.1 Trachelipus rathkii | reverse complement strand
ACAGTGGACTGAAAGAATTTAATTGAGTATAAAGCGAAGTAATACGATAAATCTGGTCCCTCGGTAATTTCACATTTAAGTTATTCAAGATGCTGATGATGTCCACAAGAATATGCCAACACAATCACACAACCATTCTTTCCTTATCCGCCTCATGGATGGGCATCATTTTCTCATTTCCATGAATATCTATGATTTCATTTCTCTGAGCTCTTATAAATCTTTTTTGCGTGCCTGATTATTAACTGTTGACATGATTTTGTTGCTTTAAAAAATAAGTCGAGGAGAAGTTTCTATTAGCCGAAGGAGCGACAGCTCTAGGCATTAGGTTGACTCTATAACTGGCGCTTGTTATTTAGAACCTTTACTTTTAATGAATTAATACAGGCATTTCACCAACAAATCGAACATCATCACATTCGTCTTATTTACCCGAGCACAATTGCGGAGGTCACATTGTTTTTGATGGTGCACATATATACTTACTGAAATCTCCACAATTCACAACAGAATTATATCCCCCGTGCTTCTTTCTCTCCTTTTTATATTAAATCAACTAGCAGGCAAGTCCTATTTTTGAGTTCTACCATTGGATCCGGTGGGACATTCAACAATCCATCACACGCTGGCAATACCAAATGTAGCTTTTTTCCAAAAGGATAATTCCATAATCCAGGGTAATTGCATGACTTTACATTGGAAAAAATTTGCTTCACCTGGTGTAGCTTCCATGCATAGATTTAGCTAGCAGGTTCCTGCTCCGATCATGAAAGTCAGAATCAACCTCCCACGATTATATTAAAAACATTGCTTTCAACTGTGCTTGTACCCTCCGTGAATGTCTAGGGTTTTCATCAACAGCCAAAGATAGAAATTAAATGATTCTTGTATGTCTGCTTTTTTCAAAGTTAACTCAATGTCATTTAAGCTCATTTCACAGACTCGCGTCACGACACTGTTTTTCGTGATAACTGATGCACTTCTCCCATAACTTCTTACTTTTTTCTAAGAGTTTATAACACCTCTCTTCGCTGGCGGTCACTAAGTGCAATCTTTTTATGATTCTCCTTCTGAATGTGGTTTCAAGACAGTCCTTTCTATTAATTCAGATTTACACCCATAGCTTTTGCTCGAATTTAATCGGCAGCTATTTTGTTGTATATGCTGCAAGATATTGACTGCATGCCTTTCTGTACATAGTGCTTTTACAGCATCCGATCTCTCTGTCTCTCTTCAAGCATATTTTCCTTGCATATTATAGACAATTTCCTTTATTGCTCTGGCCCCACGCACTAAATGCGCGCTCGACTTGTATTTTTTTAGTACTAAGGAACAATTTTCCCCCCACTACAGAGGATCATGAGCTAGCGTGCCATCGACTCTTTATTTCGGACTGAAAAAATCTTATTCCTCTCACTCCATGTCTTTTTTTGAAAGGTTATCCACATCACAGGAGACTCTTGGTCTCTTTGAAATTAATGCTGGACTCCTTCCCTTGTAAATTCCAAAACAAATTATAAAACGTCAACGCACAAAGCAACACAGGCTGACAAAAACACTAGTAAACGGACTATGCATATCCCTCAAACACAGAAACCACACACTGGATGAGCGGACGCGAATTAGGAAGTTGTTAAAATAACTGTCAAAGAGGCGTAAAAAAAAGTTGCTAGGCTTTCACCCCATTTGAAATATATATATTATATCTTATACTTATATATATATATACCTACTATATTTCGTGAATAATTTAAAGATAAGGGATATATATATATATATATATATATATACTATATATATATATACTTTACTAGGAAATTTACTATAACGCACGAGCGCAGCAGCCGACGCGACGAAAATTGTCTCATTTCATAAAACTCATAATCTGAGCTAATTGTCTGTGTCTATTGGCAACAACTTGCTATATACAAATGCTCTGCCAATCTTCCTCTTGATTTCCCCAACAACAACTATATCTATTATATACCTCATCTATACTAGGTATAACTATATTTATACTAATAATATAATGTATGGAAATTTACTTACTTAGGAATATTAATATTCGTATAGGTACTACCTATGGATATGAGTAATAACAAATTATGGATACTATACGGTATATAGATCCACTATAAAATATACGGTATAATATATTCAGTAATTGTTCTTTATCGCGCACAAAACAAATAATAAGCCTTCAAAAAGAACAAAAGTAAAAATTAAGTCCGTAAATAAAAAAAAAATAATTGTCAAACAGGTCGCGGGCATGAGGTTCCCCACCCCTGTCTTAAGACAATTCTCGTACTACACAACTATGCTCGATCTACGCTTAATCTATTTAAACGGACTAAATATCATAAAATATATTACCCTATATATATAATTATATAGTCAACCATTCATGTTTTTCGGTATTGTAGTGAATACACTACTTACCACATTAACATATTTGTATATAATTTTATTTCATCTACTTCCACTATGGAATATATATATAGATATCATTTATATTAATATTTCATATTTATATATATATATGCAGAGAGTAGAGAGATTAGAGAGTAGAGTAAGAGAATAACCCTATTAACCTCACTAAATTATTACACACCACTATAACCTTATTATTAAAGAGCTCTTCCTGTAACATTATTTATATAACTAGTATGTAATTATAGATGCGTGAAACTACATAAGTAATATTTAATATTACTAAATTATACGTTATATTATTTATAATATTATTAATTACTTATATTTTAATTATTAATATATTATATATTTAAATTTATAATTATTATATATATTATATTATATTATATTATTAAATATTACTATCACACTAATTACTACTCTCTCATAACTCCTGCTAACATTATTTATCAGTAACTGTGGGTGTTTTGCTCGCTCAAATGTGCTAACAAAAGTTAAGTTCACTTAATTACTTGGACATTCTCAGTTGTATAGAGTAATTTTGCGATATATATTTGCGCACTCAGGTAATCTTGTCAGGAAGTTCCTCAAATAAAAATATGAAGAAGCGAAAAGAAAAATCTTCAAACATCATTTCTACACGTTTAAGTAAGCTTATTTTCGATTGAAATTATACGTATAGCTTTAAAATAACTAACAATGAATGCAAGAGAAGAGTATGCAAAAACATTCCGTTTTCCAGAGGTTAGAGAGACTTCGAACGGATAGTAGAGTGAGTGATGGTTCTCTAGGAAAAGCAAATGCTTCTTACGCTTTATTCTCGACGAAAGGGTATTTTAGGGTTTAGGTACATATAGTTGTTGCTTGTGGAAATAGGGGAATGGTAGGTGGTGTAAGTTTTTTATTTTTATCATTTTTTTTTTTTATTAAAATAGGCGCGGATCTAGCGGAAATATTCAAAGCACTCTCCAAACTAGTCGAATTAATAATCACTTACGTCTATTGTATTTGGATGGAGGCATTAGTCTTTACCCTCATCGTAAATGGTCACCGAATATAGTTCCAATATAAGTTAGGTTGGAATATTATAACTTGGTGTATTCTATTAAATACCTGTCAGATTACATCTACATAACCTTCTAAAAAGAGCATAGTATCTATGTTCTCTCATCCGCGACACACTTTTTACCACAAACCGTCGATCGATTCTCGCTTCGACTCTTGGTTCATAGCGACGCATCTAATACTCTTGGTGTTCAGCTATTTATTTTTACAAATCGTGATCTTTTTCCTTTAATAAAAAGGTAAAAGAACACGATTCATTAGTATTTCTCCGACGCTTCGTTATCCCTATATATCTTGAGGGATCTGGCTTTTGTTAAATTCAATATTATTTTATTTATGATTTCATATCTAACACATCGTTTATTGTATGTTCTTATGCTGAGAGAAATTATTTACTCTTTCGTGTGGACTCTCTATATCTCTTCTTTCTTTTTGAAGTGAATCAATTTTTCACTTTTAATCCAATTCTGACGACTTCCTCGCATACAGCCGAAAAAGCAGAGCTAATAAAACAGTAGCTGAAGATAATTTTGAAAAAAATTACAACAGCGAAAACTTGTGATGCGTATAATTTCGAAAGCTTTTCTTCCATTTATAAAATCAATACATATAATACATTTCTATATTCTATTTAGGATCTAGACTTAGGGTAATTAATAATAAACGAAAATATTAGGATAAGGCATATACGCACCTATCCCTTCATAATATACAGTAATGAGTCAAGTATATAGAATAATAAATATATGGAATAATGGTATAAAATATATAACTATCAGCGGAGAAGCACCTCTACTCACTTTATATTTTAAGTCTCTAACTATGACAATCATCTCTCAGCCGAGCTTCGCTCCCTACAGGTAACCATTATTCTGAATAAGTTCACTCATCCCACTCTACCACCATTTTCTATTTAATTTCAATGAATCCTAAAAAACGATTAAAATTGAAATTCTGAGCACATCCACTTGACCTTCTGCTCGGCCCCTCTCCTCGAATACTCATGAACCTCCCCTTACGAGATATCCTACAGACACTCCTAAGCATATTATTTCGCAACCAGCGCCTCAATCTCACTAGATTGTTTGCGGGCACTCCTGCCCCCATGCAAGCGGTGTGTAAAAGAAACTCACATTATATCTAGTTTCAAATTATCGCACATCAAAATAGATTATTATTACGTTTAGACTCATTGCTTAAAATTAATGATTAGTTGAAGTATAATGAAAAAAGTGCTTAGATTTTATGAATGTTTTATCATTTTGGGCATTGTACGATCTTATTCCTAAGTACACAGACTTTTTATTGTTTAAATTGTCAGCAGTAAGAAAGAACCATTATTATTATTATTATTATTATTATTATTATTTATTATTTATTATTATTATTATTATTATTATTATTATTATTATTATTATTATTATTATTATTATTATTATTATTATTATTATTTTCATAATCTTTATTTTTCATTTAAAAAAATACATTTAATTTAGAATTTTTTTAATTGATAAAAGTCTAAAAACTAAAATTTGACATAATAATAACATTAATTTTTAAAAAAGAATAAACCAATGTTAATCATATAATTTTAGGTATTTCAATATAATAATCGTTAAATAATTTTCAAGATGATTGGGGTAATATATATATATATATATTAATTATAATATAATATACTATATATAAATATATATAATATATTATAATTTATTATATATATAACTATATTATATATATAAAATTATATATATATATATATATTATATATATAATATAATATATATTGTAATTATATAATTATATATTATATTATATATATAGTATATATAATTAAATATTATTAATTATTGTTTTTTTATAGTGAACATTTTATTTTTTTAATATTTACTTATTTAAAGAATTTTTCCTTTTTGAAATTCTAATTGTTTAACATTATTATTATTAATTATTATTATTTATTAATTATTATTATTACTATTATTGTTATTATTAATAACATTAGTAGATGATTAAATATTATTTTAATTAAATGAAAATTGAAAGCTTAAAAAGTCATATATAATATCCATAATGAGCGAATCTAAAAATTTACTATTGTAAATAAAAAATCTTCTTTTCTCAAATTGATTTAATTTCGCATTTATGTTTGTTTTTAGTTATCTTTTTTTTATTGAAGATGAATTTTTTTACTATTTATTATCTGATAGAGAAATATAAAATTCCTATTTGTTTAACATTTCATATAATTAAATACTTTGATTATTGTTCTTTTATTCTTACTTTATCAGTTTGATAATCTAAAATCTAAATTGTAAAAATTAATGATTTCTATATTAATGAAATTATCAGTAGTATTACTATTAGTATTACTATTATCATTTTTATAATTATAATTATTATATTATTTCGATTTTATATTTATTATTATTATTTAATTCCAATTGACCTCGGTTGATATAAACAAATCCCATTGCATTTTATAGAAAATAACTTCAAAGCGTAAATTACTCTAATAAATAATAATAATAATTAAAAATTAAATAATAATAATTAATTAATAATACTAATTAATAATAATAACTAATAATAAATAATTAAATAACAATTAATGTTAAAGAAAATTGAGTTATTTCCAAGAGAAACAAGATAATATGAAAAAAATTAATAATTAAATTATAAAAGTAAAAAAAAAATAATAAAGATAAAAAAAAAAAATAAGAAATGAAAAGAAAAAATAATAAAATAAGTAATATATAAAAAAAGAAAAATAAAAAAAAATAGGAAATTAAAAAATTAGATACTTTAAAAAGTTAAAATTAAATAAACATTAAAGTTTATCATTAAAAAGTTTTCATCGAATGAAAAAAAAATTTAGGTAATCTGAGATGAGAAAAGAATTAAAAAATTATTAGTTGACTATTAATTAACTGATTACTTATTTAATATTATTTTTATTATTCATTATTAATTTTTTTACTAATTATTATTATTAGGATATATTCTTATTATTAATTATTTTTTATTTTTATTATTATTATTAATATTATTAATTATATATTATTATTATTTAATTATTTGATATATATTATTGCAATTTATTTATATATTATTTAATTAGTTATTATTTAGCGATTTCTTATTTTAATTTTTAAGTATTATTAATACAGTGTTATTATTATTATTATTATTATTATTTATTATTATTATTATTTTTAATTATTATTATTAATAATTTTATTAATTAATTCATTATTATGATAGTTAGTTAAGGATTTAAGGAGTAGTAATATTATCTAGTTAGTTAAATTGTTTAGTCATAATTGCTAAATATAGATTACTGCAATGTTAAGTTGTCTTAATTATTATTTTTATATTATTATTCATTTTTATTATTATTATTATTCATTATTGGATTTATTTGGGTACTCGGATGTAGATCATATATGTGCATTATTATTTTATTATTATTATTATTTATTAATTAATTAATTGTTCGTATGTTATCTTTATGCGTAATCAACTTGTATAACCGCTTCTTAACGTTATTAATTATAATTTTCGGGTCTCAAAAGGACACGACCACTTTGTGTTGCCAATTAGTAGAGGACCAATTTCAGATCTATTGGGAGATATTAACTGGAGTTGTTATTCAAATAATATTAATTGGTGTAATGGATTTTTGTAAAACATTGAACTATGTCAATAATGTAAATTTTATTTTTTCGTGAATTAAAATTTTCTGTATTATTTTTTTGTTTAATCCTTGAATGTTTTGCTCTTCAGAATATTTGATGATGATCACTGCGTTCTCCTAAAATGTGAGGAATATGTAATAATTATAAATTTCATAAAAAAACCTTATGCGTATGATCTTTATGAAGTGGCTGTGTTATACCATCATTATATTGTGATAAATTACATTAGGAGTGGATAGCAGAGCTGATCATAATATTTTATATGAGGGTGGTGAGTTAAATTGGGAAATCATCATAGCTATATTATATATGGATAAGAATATATCAGTAGGAGGAAATAGTAGTAATAAATGGACAGCTAAAATGGGTAATGTTTAGTTCTTATAAATATTATATGGAAGTATTATATAACAGTTCTTCGTATGCATTTTCTTTAATGGAATAATTTATATATTTTTCATTTTTATGAAATATTAGGAGATTCACAGTGATATATTTACATATCTGATAATATATGAATATTAGTTGATGGAATTGATAGAGATAATAGCGCTCATATTGAGAAGGTATCTCTTGAAAGAGGCAGAAAAAAAATGAACAGGCGTCGGGATAACTCCAAACCTCACTCACAATACAAGAGATGAAAAAAGTAGGAAGCAAAATATCATCAACTATACACTAAAAAGTTATCAATATGCTAATATGCTCATTATATCTCAAGACGAAAATTCGATTTGCAAAAACTGTCAAAATTGCACATCACAGATTCTTCATAAATAAGGGATTACTTGGCTATAATTTTTATTGTTTTGTGACTTTGTTCTGTATCTCTTTTTAATGATTATATGTGTCTTATTTTGTATTTGATTTTTTAATATTGTAAAATTATCACAGTTAGTAGATTTTTGTTTTCTTTAGTTTTCGCCAGATAAACTCCAAGAAGACTGAGGTCGTTGACATAATCGTTCTTAGTTCTTATTGGTGACAATTTAATTATTATTAAGCAAGGTTAAAGCATTTAAGTCTGATGGTTACTGTAGGAATGAAGATTGTCAAATTTGCCCAAAATTAAAACAACATAAAATCTAAGCGCTACAAACGGGTCTTTTGGTCACGTTTACACAATTCTTCACCTATCATTTTACAATAGGATAAAGATATAAATGGGAGCGTGGTAAAGGGCTCAAATAATTTTGGATGTAATATATTCGAATCGTGATAACGGAGACATTTGTGAGGACCTTAAACGAGTTAACAAGTGGAGTATATATAGTGCTTGAGGGACAGAATTGTGGTCTCAAATTATCTTATTATTATAAAGCCGAGTTGTTCGGTAGAGAGTGTGATTTGATATTAAATTGAGAAATTCTAATCATGTGTAATCTAAATTAACTATACAGTTGGACGAGTGAAATTTGATAGATAATGACTCGTTTTCTTTTGAGATATATACCTAGTCGTGAGTAACCTGATCTATAAATACATTACGGAAATTCAAAATGACATATCACCGTATCTATATATAATTTATCATATATAAACTTTAATAAAAACAATTATAAGGATATTATTTTATTAACAAGTCCAAGTTAGGTATAAATCCAGTGTATGGGTAGGTTCACCGATTGTAGAATAGCTATCTAAGGATTATTATGAAATGCTCAAGATACCTTTTTACCTTTATAACTATTTACAGTGACTACTTACAGCAGGTGACTTGATTACATTAGTGTTATTTTATAGGTCATCATTATTTTTATAAAGGAAAAGTATTTGACCGTGGTAGTTATGTGCGGAAATATTAATCTGAGTTGAGTTAACTTATTACCTAATTACTCCATTATTACAGGTATAAATAGTGGATTAGATGAATAGATAATAGGGGAAGAGTATGAGGAAACTTAATTGGACTATATGGTAAAGTTAGCTCAATTGTTACGATAACGTATATTAACATCATAACTTAATAATATATATATGCAGTGGGGAAACTCTCAATCCATTTATAGTATTCGTATATTATCAAACTGTATATCAAATATATACAATATCCTTCCTTTTGAGGTTTCTCTTTTCTATTTGTTTCGATGCTTTTTCACGTTGTAGCTTTGCTTCGTATCTAAATACACACACATAATATATATTAGTATAATATATAATATTCTATTTATTATATGACAACTTATAAAAAAAGAATAATTTTATGTCATTTAGTAAATGAATACTTTATGCCACTAAGTGACTTAAAAACATCGTTAAATAAATGTGAGAATAGATGAAAAATGTGATTTCACTTCAATAAGAAAGAAACTTGTATTGAAGCAGTTTCATCAAACTATCTGATCTATATTACTAGAGTCAATACCCTACAAAATATACTAAATATAATAATTCGTAAATTGAGAAAGGATACTCTAAAGATTTAAATAACGCTCTAAGAAATAAATGGACTGTTTAATTATTTTTTTTTTAATTTTATATTTTTTTTATTATTTATTGAATTTAGCTTTGACAAAAATAAAAGAGTTTAGCATGAAACTACAATATAGAAGCCTTGATCCAAATGTTGAAAAAAACCTATAGTAATATAATTATTATAATATATTATTATATATAATATATAAGGGTCTTCCTTATAATTTATTTATTTTGTATACATATAAGAAGAGTGGTGACCTGGAACCGGGTGGAGCCAACATTGACTAACCCGGGAAACATAATTATATTATATAAAAATTTAATAAGAATACAAATAGAACGTTTAAAACTATACTAACCAACAACATAGTCCTAACGCCCCTTCTCCCCAACCTCAATTGGAGGGCCACACTGCTTCCAGGAAGCCGACCACCGCTCCTTAGGGCGGTTCCTACAGTCCTTTCTGAGCAAGATGGTTAAGAATTATAAGAGAAGGTCGGCTGGGGCCGGGTGGTCGCCACCTGTAGACGGAGAACACCACCAATGTGAACGAGCGAATGGTGCGGTTGTGTCAAGTTGTGAATCCTGGGAAGAAGTGTGACAATCATTGGTTCAACGCGAGCGGAGGCCTAACTAGTTGTCTTAGTTTGTAATCTATATTCTATTTTCATATTGTAAGAGGTTGTGTGGTTGATGGTGACACAACTGAATATGACCACCACTGTGCGGTCGATGTCTGGCCTCTTCGGGTGACAGGGTGATCTCTCCCTCTACTATAGGGCGAATATTTAGTAATTTTTTGGTGCGTTGTTTTGGTAGTACGTTCGTGTTAGTTGTCAAAGTCGGTATAGGGAAGTAGTTGAGCTAGATTGCCCAATCGATTTTATTGGAAGGATTGGAGGGGAATTAAAGTCGCTCAGTATCACGATGGTCAATCTCCTAAGACTTAAATTTTGACTGGTGGAGGCAGGGTCGCGGGATTTTAGTCCCTGTGTTGCGGAAAGGGGTGGAGAATAGTCTTCGCGGTCGCATATCATGGTGGGTTGGATTTAGTTTGGTGTTTCTGGTTAGATTATTTATTTGTGACGTCTCACACACATCTTTACTCTTTCCAGGTGGCGTCTGGAGATTAGGGAGAATCGTAAGTCTCAGTGCATGTAATGTTTGGAATGGGGTTAGTTTTGGGTGCAGTGCCAGTGATAATTCTGGAAACCAAGGGACCGGTCTGTCAGATTCCTTTTTCGCTCGCATTTTTTGCAATTTTTTTGAGATTGAAGTATTTTGACAGTCGCTGGGGTAACGCATCGCGGAGGGTATGGCCAGGTTATGACGTTTTTGACTTGATAACCATACTATTTGTTCCTGAAGGAGCTTTCTTTAGGTGTTTATCTATTTGGGCTATTCTGGTGGGTGAGCGGGCCTCGATAGTGTTTCCTCGTTCAACCTCGAGAAGTCGTAGTCATGCGGAAGGCGCTCTCTCACGAAAGTGCTGTTTTTAGTATTTCATGCGTTGTTTACGTGTGATGAGCGGGCGTGTTTGGTGATGTGAGGAGAAACTTGCCAAAACTGAATAGTGCTGTCATAGGTAAGCTGCATATCATATCTTTAGAGGGCGCAGTTTTTTGCTCTTTATTCGGGGTCACGGGGTATCTGTATATGGTGTCAGCAAACTACCTTAATATTCCTCCCAGTTCACCTGGCCCTTATTCACATTCACAGCCGCAAAAACTATTTGATGGAAGTGAAGATTTGTGGTGCCTGGTCAGTGGTTTAGGCAGGTGATGGAGGATTTTGAATGGGATGCGGCATTCTATTGGGTACAATACGTGAACCAAGTTTCCTAATTGTTTGTAAAGTATTCTTGGGTGTGAAGAGTGGCTATATTTACGATCTGGATGTTGAAGAAGATTTAGAGGCTGATATCATCTGCCTATGTAATAAGTTTGGTGGGGCTTGGATGGAGAGGACTGCTGTGAAAAGATTGAAGAGTAATGGAGAAAGAATAGCGCCATGTGGTTTGTCATTTTGTAATTTAATGGAGTGGGAGAGATTGTTTTTGTCGGAGACTTTGGCAAAACCGGTGAGTGAGAAATATTAGAAGGAGATCATATATTTTCTTAGATCGAGGTTATTCTCCTCATAGGGGGGCCGATTGAGAAAATGTCGAATTTATCTTCTTTGTATTATTCACGCTCAAGAATTCTAAGTGGGCGACAGTGCTCAAATGCTTTGTCTGACTGTCAAAGAATAGCCTCGTACACAATTGGATCTGTGGCTGGAAGTGCAAAAATGGGATCCTCGGTTGACACGCCATTTGTATTTGATACGTGTTGGGTGTGACAGCGGAGGTAAGGGCTGTACGCTCTTGTTTTGATGAGAGTGGTTTCCTTTTAAGGCACTAGTTTGAAAAATTTATGGGAGCTTGATGGGATCTGCAGAAAGGCGCAGAAATTTTATTGATTTTAATCATACTGAGAACTACTTCCTTCAACTAGTCTCTTTGTTTATAACTTCTGAATGGAGAGAGAGGACTCAAGAGATTGGGCGGGAAGAAGAGGGGAGTTAGGGTCTTTTTTAGGTGTTTAGTTTTGGGAGTATGAATGCTTGTTATCCAGATAGAGGGTACTATAGCTGAGCTTCTGTCCAGGATTTTTGCTTTGAACGTAATATATGATATAGGCGCGAGTGTTTTTTCACCCCAGTAGTTCCTGTTGTTTCCGTGAAAAAATGTAGTTTGAATTGAGCCGGTCCTGTAGCTCGCGCTCGAGAGAGTATTTTATGGAGTAGGCTTTTGATAGTATTATACTGCACTCTCTATTTACAGTCTGTAAAAGATGGGTGGTTGCGTTTGTGGTGTTCTTTGGGGAGCATTTTTGTCTTTCATCTGAGTTGTTTTCTTTTTTGTTTTTCCCCTGTTTTTTGGGGTGCGTCGTAATTGGTCTTTACGAGAAATATTAGCGTTAGCATGTTTTTCGCTAGGCTGTCTGATTGTTGTTTGAGAAGGAGGAGTAGTATAGTTATCAGGTAAGGAGGGGAATTCGTGGGAGGGTGGGGGGAGGTTCATGTCTTTCTGGAGAGTTTATTTAAGCTTTTTACTTATGACTTGTCCCCAGCGATCTTTCTCTATAAAATCCCAAACTACTGTGTGAGATTGTTTGGATTGTAAGTATTCTGAAAACCTATTGGTGGTGGTTGGTGGTTATGAGGTTGGTGATTTGGGTATAGTGAAGGTTTTGATGATTTGGTCTAGTGAGGGTTTGAGTGGGTATATAGGTCTATATATTTTTTCGGAAGAGAGTTTCTTTGATTAGACTGAGATTACTCTGATTTCAGTGATTGAAGAGATTTTGGAGTAGGCTTATATAACTCCACTCAACTTCGCCTTGCAGGGTTTCATCTGCGCTATATGGGTGGGTATAGTCAGGTAGGGGTGATTAATGTTTCTGGGAGTAGCGTGATATATGGAATGTTGGTTATTTAATTGTATAGAAAAATAGGAAGTATGAGTGGTGATCAGCGCGCGCAATTTAGTATTTTATTGGTACTCGCGCTCGTCGAGGTCGAGTTAATTAGGAGGGGGTCTGTTTCTAAGCTGTGAGAGGTCGAGTGGTGAAATGCTGAGAGAAAGTATCGATCAATAACTGTAGTTCGAAATAGTACCCTTGTGCCTCGTTGATCGCTTTTTTTTGGGGAGGGTCTCGATGGGGTTTGTATGGGGGTTGGAGGGAATGAGGAATGGGAAGGTGGTTCATGTGTACGCTCCAGTATGTTAGTTTCGCCGGGGCACCTCGTTTATTGTGGAACCTTCGGTTTTTGAGTAGTTATTAGGACGCGTTAGGTTGGGAACAGAAGGTACCCTCTTGTGCAACGGCTTAGGTGTGGAGAGAGCGGGGATTGGTGTTGCTTCGGGGCAGGGTATATACGGGTGGGGAGGTGTAATAGATTGAGGATATCATACACGTAGATCCTAGATCGTTAAGGGGATATTATTGGTGTGCCAGGGCAGGGTCAGAGGGGTAAACCTTTACACCCAGGGGGCGGAGTATTCTGATGTTTTAAAGTCGAGACCTCAGAGAATATATAGTATATATTATAATAATATATATATATACTATATTATATAATATATAGTATATTTATATGTAGTATATCATATAAGATATATTATATAACCTATATAACCTATATATATATATATATAATATATACCGGTATAATTATTTTTGAGAATCCACTTTCTGGAAAATCTATTAGTATATTAGTATATATAGGTTTTATTTAGTCATTCAACTATATATAATATACTAGTATATATATATCATATACTAAATTAATTATGTTTTGTAGGAACTTATAGCTCACCATATATTATAATTTATTTTATTGAGAAAGTATTTCATATCTAATTTTTTGAGCAACCCATAATAATTTTTTATTTGTAGTAAAACTCATGGCTGTGAAAGACCAGGGGGTCAAGGGGTTCACCCCCACACCAGTAATATTTATTTATATGCGAAAATAAAATTTTTGATTCCTTAGGTCTCTTAATTAATACTTGGTTTTCTTGATAAATAGAAATAATAACGTAAAAACTATCACATGGTAAGAATAACTAATGGACGAGAATTTTCGGTAATATTATAATATTATTAATAGGATAATAAGATTAGAAAACTAAAAAATCAATAATAATAAGCAACGATTAAATTTTCCATTTCGTGGGCGTCAAGGGAGGTTGGAAAGTGCGCAACTCTAATGTAAGAGACGCTTGGTCTGTAAAGAACTAGCGGGCTGCTGCAGCGGTTCGTGAGTCTCTCTATCTTACCTTGGGGCAAGAATTAAACGTACTGAAGAACACGGTTGGTGGCGCATGGCTGGTCGGTTATTGAGCCGGTCACGGTAACACATATCCGTATTTGTCCTTAGTCAGCCCCACCGTTTATTTGTGAAGACCATGCCCTGAAAAGGGGAGAATAGCACGTTAAAGCCAACGCAAGCCCTTATAATAAATAAATACATTAATAATCCAATTAATAATAATTAATAAGTAATAGTAATAATTAATGAGTAATTAAATAATAATAATAATAGTTAATCAAATGAAAAATGAAAAAAGTATTTAATTAATGGAAATGGAAGAGAGACATGTTTGTTGGACTCACGCCTTAATTTTCTGATTACTACTCTCTAGGTCAAGTGGTATTCCCCCTCCATATCATGCTATAGATAAATATTTTAGTACCTTTCGAGGGAAAGACTCGAATTCTGTAAAGGGTTTCCAAGCCTTCGCAGATGAGGAACAAATTTTCTGGCTATACTTCTGTTAAGTGTAATTGGACCATGTACTGAAATGTTACATAACAAATTTAAAAGATAGTTAGTTGAG
>JABUQX010057209.1:10000-30000 GCA_015478945.1 Trachelipus rathkii | reverse complement strand
CCAGACTCACCCCTACATTCACCTAGCTACACGTGCCCACTACAAACTAAGTTGAGGGCCTAACAACCTTTCTCATAGGACACTCAAAACTTATGACATGACGTCAACACATCTCTTCGTAAGGCACTTAATCAATATGCACTGAATTCAACTCTCTAGATTCGAACTCAGATTAACTTGAATCGGCCACTATCAACTCCTTGCAAATAGGTCCAATATACTCACACGATCAGAAACAACCAACGATCTAGTGACCTCAGGCCTATATAACTAGACCACAATTCTCACTCAATCAGTTAATTACATACATCGAAGTCGACTCAGGCGTAGCAACCCAAACTCACACAACAAAACAACAAACACACCAACACCAACACGTCCGACACACACGCACACGCAACATGCAAGTAGACACCGTCGAAACCACCACACACACAAGTGCCACCAAAATGAACAACGAAATCACGCACACAATGCCACCCAACAACACACACAACAGTCTGCCCACACGTGCAAACCAACACAAACACGGTAAGCACATACACGAGATCGACACCAGCTGCAGACAACTGCAACCACCACAACTACAACCAAGCATCGACAAGTGAGACACAGTGCAACACCAATAGCTGCCCCAAAACCTAGACCCGAGTAGAGCCAACTTCTTATTCCAAAGCACAATTCATCTCAGCCCACATCACACCATGAGCCTTAAAGCAACATACAGCACCTAACTAATCAAGTGCTAACTAGCTACCCCATAAGATAATAAGGAAATATGAGGAACGATTGGCTCCCACACATAATATTTACCAATCTGCTAGGAATGGCTTCCTACTATCGAACCGTTAAGTATTCATAGTATAACACTCTCATAAGACACTTCACACTCGCCTACATAAACGCACACTCTACACTAAGCTCCCATATACACAATCTACACTCACACACGCAACAGGGTACACTCTATAAAAGGCACCTACACCTACCAGCAATAGACACCTCTACCACAATAGACCATATCCACTTACACACAACTCACACGCACAGAATAACCAACATTACACCTACACATCACACACTCGAAATATACTTTTGATGCCTCAAGCTGTGGTGATGCCTCCACTTTCATGACCATCAACTTCTGATGCCACTCCCGCCATAATGCACACACCAACAACTCAGAACATTGATACCATCAATCTTTATGTACTGCCTACTCCTTAGAATGACTCATCTTCTGATCAGAAAGGACACTTCATTTGATACCACATCATAATTGATGATTAAAAACATCTATATGATGACTCATCTTGCTACCATCAATAGATACACATTAAAGCACTAGCCCACCAAGCAGACGCACAGCCCCTACTGATCCCCACCCCGCGAAGGCCCAACGAACCCACAGCACCTCAGGAATGCGTCCACAGCCCGCAACCAGTCCCGCACACACCACAACCACCAGCGCAGCTACTAATCCCAGCACGCCAGAAACCGCTGCCGCCCAGCCAAACAGGCACGCCAATATACCTCCCAGCGTATCCACGCCCGCACCGAAACCGTGCGCCCGACGGAGCACAAAATATCTCCGCCCAGACATGAACTCAAACCTAAAAACACATATCTCCCACAGCAAAACCCCCCAATACAACTAGCACAACATCCACTTCCAACACACCCACATACCACATCAAACCAAACCAAACCAAACCAAAACAAATACATAACCCAACTTAAAAACATAACGATATCCACAACACCACACATCTAAATTCCAATCAATAACAATACACTCATACATAACCATATATACCACCTATACCCTAAACATAATAAACCACTAACACACACCTACCCACACCACTAACATCAATAAAAATATAACCCTATATTCAATATACCTAACACTAACTACCATACATAAACGCACTACCTATAATCACAACAAAAAATCAAATACTACACCAACAACACACACTCATAACAAAAAGATATACGATAATAATTCCACTAACATCTAATATAATACATAACCCAACTAAACCACTCAACTCACTACAACTATGCACATACATAAATCATACTACACAACCAATACAACACACACACAAACCAAAAAATAAAAAATATATATAATAGCATAATACTATACTATAACCTCACTACACAAGTCATTACTACCCACAACCCAACCCTCAATAACCTAATATACAAAAATCATCATTCATACAGTCATTTCTTTTGCCCTTTGCTTTCTTCCTACCTTCGCGCATATTATCACACATTTTTATATAAAAACATTTCTAATGCAGCGACCACCTACACAACCCATGTAACATCACTCAAATACCAGACATCTTTATAACTATACAATTATTTCACTTAATAACCCTTATTATAATTTAAATACAAATCTTTACTCAAAAATTGATAACATGTAAGACACAAAAAAAAACCAACGATGTCTGCGATAACTAAACATTCCTATATTTTTACACATACAAACACTAGTCGAAAAATTCTTAATTCCAAAAAACAATCTAAAACAAACTTACACCTACCCTTACAAGACAAGAATCAAAAATCACACGATACAACCACTTCACAAATAGAGGTTGACTATTAACACTACCAAAACACCACCAATAAAGGCCCGAATATTAGTATGCTCTGTTGTCATATTAAACACCTGCCATCATATACCTCAGCTCACTCTACCACACTAAATAGTTTTACTAGCATCTACCAACATCATATGTTTTACGCAATCTTCAAATAAAATAATTTCACTTAAACCTAAACCATTCACACTTAAAAGCAGTAAATCAGCTAAATTACAATTTGAGGTGTATACATAAGCAAAAGGGGTAAGTATGCTTTTGTTTTACGTTCTACTGCTTTAACTCATTTAACTCACTGCATTACTGCTTTAACTCATATATTTATATAACATTACATACTTAAAGCAGATAAATCAGTAAACAATAGAGGTGTTACCTAACACCTAAGGGATTAGTATGCTTTTGTATTACTGCTTTACTGCTTTATCTCATGCTTTACTGCTTTAACTCTTCTGCTTTACTGCCTTTAATCCTTGTTAATAATAAATGCTTTTAACCCCATGTTTACTGCTTTAACTCATGTATTTATTGCTTTTACTCATATATTTTATTAACATTACCATACCTTAAAGCAGTAAAATCAGCTTAATCAAATTAAGAGAGGTGTTACATAGCAACAGGGGGTTAGTATGCTTTTGTTTACTGCTTTACTGCTTATTAACTCTGTATTTACTGCTTTAACTCACTGTTTTTATTGCTTTAATCATATGTTTTATGCTTTAGCTCATATGTTTTACTGCTTTAAACTCATATATTTATTAAACATTATGTTTTTTTATTTTGGTTTTAATCACTTTTTATTTTTATTATCTATTTAATTTATTTTTATTATTATTTTTTTTTTTATTATTTTAATTTTATATTTTTATATTTTTATTATAACTTTGTACTATTTACTTCATGCCTATTGTTATTTATAACACACACACATACACAACACACACACACACACACACACACACACACACTTACACTTATACACAAATTACTACTGACACTTATACACACATCATATGAACACCTTACATTTACCATTAGACACTTTACATTATACACTTATTACACCGCGGACACACGTCACTTATACACACATTCACTATGACGCCTTATACACACATCACTATGACACTCAACATTTACCCATAGACATCTAACATTTTACACTAACACACAACAACACCACACACACACACACACTCACACAGATTTACTTAAACTTCACACACACAATTTACTTACACACGCAGAATTTACTTACACTCACCACAGATTTACTATACACTCACACCAGATCTTACTTTTACACTCACACAGAATTACTTACACTCACACACAGATACTTACACACACAGATTTACTTACACCACACAGATTATTACTTACACACACAGATGTACTTACACTCACACACACAGATTCTACTTACACTCAACACACACACCACCCACAACCACACGCACCACTCACTATACAACATATAACGTATAAATTTATTAAACCATTTTATATTAAAAAAAAAGTACATTCATATTACTCATCCAAATATAACTAAAATTATTCAAAGTTTTTTAAAACTTCCAAGATTAAATAATTCATTATCTTTGAACAAAGAATTTATTATTAACTGTTAATACTTTTTGTTTTATAAAATTTTAATACGGATTGAAGTTGTAAAATAAACTTTTACTAAAATTTTTATGAAAAATTTTTTAAAAACATATATTTACCTTACCTTAAAGCAATAAATCAGTAAATCAGTAAGGTCAGCCCTAGCACCCCTCTACAACAAGCTATGCCACGTTTTGTTTTATTTACTTTACTGCTTTACATCATACGTTAACGATGTATTGATGGTAAAAATAACAAAAATAAGGGGGGGGGGGGGAACAATCATCACAATAATTTTAATTAAAATCCTACCCATTTACTTGTTTGAAAATTACAGGAAGTCACTTAATTTCTTCTTATTCACTCGATGTTAACTAAAAATTTCCAAAAGTTTTTTTAAATAATTCGGATTTTCTTTATTATTATATTATCTATGTACGATGACAATCCACCACGAGAAAACAAAACAACCCGCACTCCTTACAAATACGAAACGACCTCTCTCTTTAAAATGTGTTGAAATAACTACTTTAGGTCTAAATTTATGGGATAATCCTTTTTTGTAGCCCGGACGATTTTAGGCTAATTCCAGCGTTCCAAAACTATATGCAAACTGACACTTTTCTGTAAAATTGTTGGTGCAATCAACTACGTTAAGCCTAATTAGGCCTAAATTTAGGATAAGCCTTTTTATCCCATGCTGATTTAAGCCTAATACCAGGTCAAAAGGTAATTCCAGTAAAGACATTATTGCCATTGTTATTATTATTTATTTTATAAATATATTTCAAAACTGAACATGCTGGATCGGTAAGATACTTTAAAGCAGGGAAGAAGGAAATGTTTTCCTTGCTTGTGATATGATCGGAGTATCCTTATCTCTATATGACTCGTATGTGATTGGTCGAGAATATTTTATCGTCTTTTTGAAAATAAACTTTGTTCTTTAAACTTGAATTTGAGCAGGTGTGTTTTATTATCTTTTAGGACCCCAACTCATTTTTTAAAATATAGTCATTTTAGCTGTTAAGCGGTGCACAAGTTATCTGATTTGTATTAAAAGTGTTTTATTTTTACTAAGTGTATATCATATTTATAATAAATACTTACATTGAGGAATATTATTAATTTCACTAGAATAGATAATAATTAATTCACTAGATTTATAGTAGATCACATGAAGCAAAACGCAAGAGCGCCCGCAAGCGCGACCCGGTGCGGAACCGACGCATGAACCCGCCGGCGTAATATTACTACGCGGTCGCGAAAATATGGGGCGTTGTATTTCAAAGTGGTAGGGCTTACATCCTAGAGGATGATATCTTTTGGACAACGTCCCATTCAGTATGTATATTATTAGTTTGCGTAATGTATCAAGGTATATTTACGAACCTTATAACATGTGTCCAAGCGCATTAGTTTATTTAAAATCCTGGGTATATCAGTGTTTATTACAAAACCAATGGAGATATTCTCGATGGTTACTGAATGCATACAACAGCTGATATAGAAGAGGTATGAACCTTACATTACTCGACAGAGTAATTTGAAGTATAATCATTGATACCAATACTGGAAATCCATAAAGAGAAATTACGGTTTGTACAATGTGGGGACGTTTATTATGCATGTACACACATTGTGTATTTAATTAATATAGTAATTATGTAATATTTCAGATTAAACAACTTTTTACATACATGATATACACTTAGTAAAATAAAACACTTTTAATACAAATCAGATAACTTTTGCACCGCTTTAACAGCTCTAAATGACTATGATTTTTTAAAATGAGTTGGGTGTCTTAAAAGATAATAAAAACACACCTGCTCCAAAATACAAGTTTAAAGACAAAGTTCATTTTCAAAAAGGACGATAAAATAATCTCGACCAATCAATACGAGGTCAATATAGAGATAAGGATTACTCCGACCAATCAAAAGTAAGGAAAACATTTCCTTCTGATACCTGCTTTAAAGGATCTTACCGATCCAGCATGTGTCATTTAAAATATATTATAAAATCAATAATAATAACAATGATTCGTGTCTATACTGGATTACCTTTTGACCTGGTATTAGGGTTAAATCAGCATGGGATACAAAGGCCTTATCCTAAATTTAGCCTAAATTTAGGCTTAACGTAGTTATTGCACCCCATTTTACAGAAAAAGGTCAGTTTGAATATATTTTGACCTGAAATTAGGCTTTAAATCAGCATGGGATACAAAAGGCTTATCCTAAATTTAGCCTAAATTTAGGCCTAAAGTAGTTATTACACCACATTTACAGAAAAGGTAAGTTTGAAATATATTTTGACCTGGAAATAGGCCTAAATCGCCCCGGGCTACAAAAAAGGATATCCTAAATTATAGACCTAAAGTGTTATTTCAAACACATTTTACAGAGAGGGTTAGTTTCGTATCTGTAAGGAGTGCGGTTGTTGTGTTTTCTCGTGTGGGATTGTCAAGTAACATAGGATAATATAATAATAATAAAGAAAAATCGAATTATTTAAAAACTTTGAAATATTTTAGTTAACATCGAGCGAATAATTATAAATTGTAAGTGAATAATTGTTATTTGTAAATAAGAACTTAGAAAGATTTTAATAAAATACATGTTTTGTTAGCAGAGAAGAACTTATTTGTTATTTTTATTATTATTACATGGCTAAAGATGATTAAAGCAGAAGTCAATAGGACAAAACGTGGCATAGCTTGTGTAGAGTTGCTAAGGAGTGACCTTAACAGAGATCTAATCGATTTCCACACCGTTCCTTTAAAGATACGTATACAAACACAACTACATATGTTCTCTCCTCAATACAAATTTCATAAAATTTTAAGACATCAACACAAGTTCATTTAAACAACCTGATAGTTACACTCAAAAATTTATAAACAAAAAGTATCAACCAACACACACCAAAACCAAAACCACAAAACACCAACACGCAAAACAAACACTCAACACAACCACCCACAAACACCCCCACCCACCCCCACCCACCCAAACACAACCACCACAAAAAAACAACCACCGACCAACAACCCAAACCAACCACACCCAAACACACACACAAAAAACACAACACACACACCCAACAAACCACATAACCCACAACAACCCACACCAAAACAAAACACAACACCCACACCACCCCCCACCACAACAAACCGCAAAATCCCAAAACAACCCACCCCACCCCCAAAAACAACACCACCACACAACCCACCCACATAACCCCAAAAAACACACCAACCCCAACAAACCAAAACCAAAAAAACACCCACCAACACACACAACAAAAACACAAACCACCAAAAACACCCCAACAACCACCCACCACCACAACAACCACCACCAACAACAAAACCAGAACCCCAACAACCCACCCACAACACAAACCCACACCACAACAACCACAACTACAAAACAGCCCCCAAACCCAACACCAACACCACAACATGACAACAAAAAAAACAACCCAAACACCACACCACCACACCCACAAACACCCCCACCCAACCAAACCAACACCACCCACACCCCCCCCCACACAAAACACCAAACAAACACCACACAAACAACACCCACAAACAAAACCCAACACCACACCCCAACACCCCCACCCAACCCCCCAACACCCACAACCAAACACCCCACCACACAACAAACAACGCCACCAACCCCACCACAACCCACAACACACAACACACAACACAACAACAAACAACCAACCACACAAACAACCAACACACAACCAAAAAAACCACCACACACAAAACAACAACCACAACACACGAACAAACAACAACCCAACCACCACACGCCAACCCACACAAACAAAAAACCACAGAAACCACCAAACACACCACTTCAGTTAAAAATAAATTCTTTGTTCAAAGATAATGATTGAATTATATTATAGAAGTTTAAGAAACTTTGATAATTTTAAGATTATATATAGATAGAGTAATATAAATGTACGTGGTTTAATTAAAAACATAAAATGTGATTTTAATAAATTATAAGTTATATGTGTAAGTGAGTGTGCGTGTGTGTGAGTGTGTGTGTGTGAGAAGTAAAATCTGTGTGTGTGTTGAGTGTAAGTTAAAATCTGTGTGGTAAAACAGTACATCTGTGTGTTGCTCGTAAAGTAAATCTGCTGTGTGTAAGTAAATCTGTGTGTGAGATATAAAGTAATTCTGTGTGGAAGTGTTAAGTAAATCTGGGTGTGAGTGTAAGTAATCTGTGTGAGTGTAAGTAAATCTGCGCTGTGTAAGTAAATCTGTGAATGTATGAAGTGTAAGTAAATCTGTGTGAGTGTGTTGGTGTGTGTGTGTGTGTGTGTGTGTGTGTGTGTAGGTGTAACTGTTAGGGTCCAGGCGCATGAGCTTTCCCCACCTAGAAAACTTGCATTATAAGCGTCATAGTGAATGTGTGTCATAAGTGTAAGTGTGTCGCGTGGTATAAGTGTAAATTTTAAGTGTCTAATGGTAAATGTAAGTGTAAAAAAAAAAAAAAAAAATGCGACATTTCGTCGGTCAGCGAATATGAAGTGTAACGTGTGTGTGTGTGTGTGTGTGTGTGTGTGTGTATTGTGTGTTCTAAATAATAACAATAGTCATGAAGTAAATAACACTAAGTTAATAATAAAATAAAAATAAAAATAATAAAAATTAATTAAAAATAATAATAAAAATAAATAAAAAAATAATAAAATAAATAAAAAAGTATTAAAACAAAACTAAAAAAACATAATGTTAATTAATATATGAGTTTAAGAGCCGTTATAAAATATTTGCCCAATCATCAAAATATTGAGTTTGAGCCCTAAAAACATGAGTTAAAGTAAAAAAAGAGTTAAAGCAGTAAGCAGTAAAACAAAAGCATACATCCCTTAGGTGTTAGGTTACACCTCTATTGATTTACTGATTTTACTGCTTTAAGGTATGTTTTTTTGTTAATTTTTAATAAAATTTCGTACAGTTGTAGTAAAAATAAAAATGTTTATTATTAACATTCTGGTTTTTTTCTTCTTACATACAATTTTTAAAAATTTATAAATTAAAAAGTATTAAGTAAATATAAAAAGATGTCTGTAATGAGGTTAAGTTTTAGGATCGCAAAATGTTGTTTTAATAAAATATGTTTAGTATGAAATTAAAAATGAATGACTCATAGTATATATATATATTTATATATATATATATATATATATATATATATATATATTATATATATATATATATATATATATAATATATATATATATATATATAATATATATAATATATATATCATAATATGATATTATATTATATTATATATATATATTATTTCATTCGGGCGGAAATATTGCGCCTGCGGGCGGCCGCGGCGGGGGGAACGCGGAAATATGCACCCGCGCGGCCCGCGCAGCCGACGGGAATGCGGCGATCGCGAACGGCGGCGGGCGGGGAACACGGTCGGAGCACCTGAGGGTTCATATCGAGGGACATCGCGCAGTGGGATCATGCTGCGTCCTGGTGGGCAGCTTATGATCTAGAGACATCAAAAAGATGAGTCATCAAAGATTAATCATCTCAATATAGGTGGTATCAAAGATGTCTTCATCAAAGTTGAGTCATCAAAGATGAGGCAACAAATCTGAGGTATTCAATGCTGAGGCATTAAATTGCTGAAGGCATCAAGTTGGGCATCAAAGTGAGGCATCAAAGATTGAGGCATTCAAAATCGAGGTGTGTGAGTAGTGTTAAGTGTATCTGTGCTTGTGATGTAAGTGATATTGGCTAGTGTAAGTGTCTATGGCGAGCGTAAGTGCTTATAAGTGTACCTGTGAGTGTGAGTTAAGTGTATATGGGGTAGTGTAAGTGTCTATTGCGAGTGTTGTAAGTGCTTTTAAGTGTTATAAAAATACTAAATCATAGTAGGAAGCATTCTGAGATCGTAATAAATACACCAATCGATTCCTCATATACCTTACCTTACCTAGGGTAGACCACCCAATGATTAGGGCTATTCTAGGCTTCAGGAGGAGGCGTAGAAAAGGACTTGAAAAAGTCGCCCACTCACGTTTGGCACTATGTGGCACTCACTTTGCACTATGTGGCACTCACTTGGCACTCATTGCACTCACTTGGCACTCATTACGGAACTCATTGGCACTCACTTGGCACTCACCCTGGCACTCAACCAGCACTCATTTAATAGAATAATCATCCTAGAATACTAATAGAAACGTCACTAGAACTTCCTTACGAGAGATTGGGAAAACCATCAAAGAGTTGAACCCATTCAATTAAATCTTGAGTCATCAAAGTTGGAATACATCAAAATATAGACATGCAAAAAAAGATGACGTCATCAAAGATCTGAGCCATAAAAAGTGAGCCCTCAAAATTGGTAGGGGCACGATGTAGGCTAGGTATAGGCTGTACCGCTAGGTGAAGGTAGGGCTGGAGTCTAGGTGTAGGTGTAGGTGAAGGCTGGGTGGAGGCTAGGGTAGTGTAGGTGAGGTTACAGCTGAGGTTGGATCTAGGTGTCAGGCTAGGTACAGGCTGGGTCGGATCTAGGTTGTAGGTGTAGGCTAGGTGAAGGATGGTGGGAGGCTAAGGTGTAAGTGTAGGCTAGGTGAAGGCTAGGTGTAAGCTGGGTGTAGGCTATGTGGAGGCTGGGTTTGTAGTGTCTGTGTAGGCTAGGAAACCGACCGGGCCCCGGCCCCGGCCCGGCCCCGGCCCCGCCCCGGCCCCGGCCCCGGCCCGGGCCCCGGCCCCGGCCCCCGGCCATTTTTAGCGACCCCGGCCCCGGCCCGGCCCCGGCCCCGGCCAAAAATCAGGCAAAACCGCGGGTTTCTACCGGGGGTTAACGGTAAATTTACACTAAATAATAGAGGGTTAAATCAAAACAAAATAAAAAATAATATATTTTAATTCCATTACTCTTGTTATAAATTGATGCAAAAATATAAACATACATAAATATAATCAAATTTTTTTTTGTGAATACTATGATTTCGAAGAAAGATTGTTCCCTAATTATAATCGACACACATTTGTAAGATAAAAATATTCGAAATTTGATATAATAAACGAATTCGGAAAAGGAAATAAATATAATTGTTAAAATATTATGTAATTTATTTATTTTAAAGTAAATATCTTCAAGAAATCAAATATTTTCCGAAATCTCTTTTCAAATTAATAATTTATTTAATTGAATTAATATATTATATATATATATATAATATATATATATACTATATATATATATATATATATATATATATATAATATATTATATTATATATATATATCATATATATATATATATATTATATTATATTATATATATATATATATAAATTTATATTCTTTCTCTTTCTTTTTTATCTTCTCTTTGCCCCAAGACTGGGGGTTAAGGTGCATCATTGTCTCATGCATCGGAAAAGGAAGAGCATTGGAAAGACAGACTTACAAAAGCAAGAAAAGGATAAAGCAACAGTCCAAACCCGCTCCCATCTGTCAATTAATTAGTGAAACTCGTCAAAGACAGAACACCCACCCCTAGAGCTATTCATGGACCGCAGACGGACCCTTCAATATGGTAAATCAGTCACATGTTAAGGGTTCATCCCTTGGCCCAGGTGAACCACAAACCATGCCCTCATACAAAACCCCGCCATTTCGCTCCTCATTATGCACCTTTCTTCGCCTCTGCCAAACTCACATTCTCCTTCAGACATTATTCGTTCACCGACTCATCCACTTTCTCTTTGGTTCTCCCAGCCGGTCGGTTCCCAACACACTCGCTACTATACATCCGCTTAAACCGAACCGACTATCATATCATTCTTTCCACATGACCAAACCATCTCAACATACTTTCATTTATTCTTCTCATTTACCCCTGTCTTCACACCACACAATCTCTAATACGTTCATTCCTCATTTTATCAATTCTTTTTTCACCTAGCATGCCCCTAGATTGTCCATCTGAACAACCATTGAACTTTAGATCTATACTTCTAATTCCAGACCATAGTTTCTCACTACCTTATACAATAACACAAGGTAACAACATACCCTCATGGTAAGACCCTAGCGCACTCAAGACTTAGTCCCTTTACACTTTCACCAACGATTTAATTGCACATGCCACCTTCCTGCCATTCACAACTTTCCTTACTACACTCTGCATTCATCCGGTTCCTTTTCATCCACATATACCCTAAATATTTAAACTCAGACACTTGGTCCAGCTGCTCACCATCTAACATAACTTCACACTTGAGGACTGCCTCACTCACAACCATAACTACTCTATCTACGTTTACTTACAAACCACTACCTTTTAACATTTACCCCTGCCAAATCTCTCGATTTTTCCTCCTCAAAAAATCTCTTCAGATTCAACACACAAAACCAAAATCATCCGCCTTATAATAGGTAGGGCACCCTCCACTCACTCCATTCTCTATCATTCTAACACCATTCTGCCATCCCCACCTCGAATTCTTTCATAACTCCATCCATAACAAATTGAAAAACCAAAGGAGACCATAACAACAACCCTAGTCTCACTCCGCTTTAATCCTAAACCAATCACCAATTGACACCATTTATTCTTTACACACGCTTCACTATTCGTTCATACATACTTTTGATTCCATTCAGAAGCCTTACCACCAACACCGTATATCACTAACACCTGCCATACGCCTGTTTTAACTCTATCATACGCCTGCTGTAAATCCATAAAACCTAAATATAATTTATTCTTTCTTCTCCCTCATTTTTCTCAATTCATTTGTTTCAATGTAAAATTTGATCCACACATCCTCTCCACTCCTAAAACTGTCACACTTGCTCTCAACCAATCAGATCCTTCAGGTCCACTCGAACGCACTCTTCGTACAAAAATACCAGGCATCTATACCTTCCCTAAACACTCAATAAACTTATTTCCCCATTAATTTCTACAGTTCCCCTTTTCTCCTTACCCTTATATAATGGTACTATTACCCGCTCTCTTCCAATCCCTGAAACTATACCTCTATTAACGCTTATTTCACACAACTTCCAAATCCAATCAATCACCATCTCGCCTTCCGTTCTGATCATTTCACCAGTAATTTCATCATATATCTGCAGATTTACCATTCTTCAACATTTTTACTCTACCCATTACCTCCACTCCCTTACTAGAACCTCATACAAACCCCACACATTCACTATCACCTCTTCATTTACTGTTAATATTGTGCCAGGATTTTCGAAGTGTTCTTTTTACACACTCCCCTCACATCTTTTCATCAGTTACAACAAAGGCACCATCCCTATTCATTATTCTAAGCAGATTCCCCTTATTCTCATTCTAACCTTTCGCGCTTCCTTCCAGAAGAGCGTCCTATTCCCTTGTAAGTCCCCATTCATTCTGCCTTTCAAAACTGTTCATTTAACCTCTTTTTTTCTCCTACGTATACACTTTTAGTATTTCTTTTTTCTCCTTATAATTCAAGGCATCTTTCTTTTTGAGCTTCATCATTTTTGCTTTTTAGTACATTTCAACCACGCTTCTTTTTTACCTTTAACGCTTTCATCACTTCTTCATTCCACCATTCACTTTTAACATTCTTACTTCCTACTTTAGCACATCCACATACTTCCCTTTGCACTACTAACAATTGCTTCCATTATTTTCCCAGATTTGTTCAGTATCACCTTGTTCACATTCAACCCCAATTTACTAGCGAGCGCTCTTACTTACTTATCCCTTATTGTCTTGCTCACTTTTCTCACTCTTAATTACCTACTTCCTTTTCGGACACCTTCCTCTCCATCATATTTTATATATAATATATATATTATATATTATATTATAATTATATATATAATAATATATATATATATATTTATATATAATATTATATATATATATATATATATATATATATATATATATAAATATATACAAAAAACACATCAAAAATTATATATATATATATATATATATATATATATATATATATATATATAATATATATATATAATATATATATATATATATTATATATATATATATATATATATAATATATATAATATATTATATATATATATATACTCAAACCTATAACCTATATCATATATATATATATATTTAATACAACTAATTCTTCTAGAAATCAATTAATTTCTAAAAATTTCTTTCGAAAATATTTATTTAATTGAATTAATTTAATGTATTCCTTTTTTTATAATTAAAATTATTAATTAATTGAAATTATATTTAATTTTTCATCATAAGTTTTAAGACTTTCAGTGTTTTTTGACTTACATTTCTAATTCTGCCTAACCGCCCCGGCCCCGGCTTAATTCGGGCAGACGGGCCCCGCCCCGCGCCCCGGCCCCGGCAAAAATCCCGCCCCGGTCGGTCCCTAGTGTAGGCTATGTGGAGGCTGGTGTAGGCTTATGAGGCTAGTGTGGCATAGGTGTGTGTGGGATGTGTGGTGTGTGTGTGGTGTGTGTGTGTGTGTGTGGTGTGTTGTGTGGTGTGTGTTGTGTGTGTGTGTGCGCGCGCCCGCGTGTGTATCTGTTACCGAAATATCAAAAAATAGGCTAAGCCCCTAAAGGGTGGCCAAAAAAATTACCGTGGGTCAAAAATTGACCCATGGATGACCAAAGTTTGGTTCGAAAAAATAGGGTGGGACATGTACAACGGTTTGCTGACGCAACCGTTTGGCGCAACCCTTCTTCGAAAGGGCGCTAAAAATTAGGGTTGCCGAAAAAATTAGGGTTGCCCAAAATTAGGTTCTCAAAACACTCTCCGCGAGCTTCTCTCAAAAAATTTGGGTTCTCAAAAATTTGGGTTCTCAAAAAAATTTGGGTTCTCAAAAAATTTGGGTTCTCAAAAAATTTGGGTTCTCAAAAAATCCGGGTTCTCAAAAAATCCGGGTCTCAAAAAATCCGGGTTCTCAAAAAATCCGGGTTCTCAAAAAATCCGGGTTCTCAAAAATCAAGGTCTCAAAAAGGTCAAGGCCAAAAAGGTCAAGTTCAGGTAAAAATTTTCGAGCTCAAAAAAAGGTCGCGGTAGGTCAAAGGTCAAAAAAGGTCAAAAAGGTCGCGGTGGTACAAATATGGACCGTGCTCCAATATGACCCTATTACTACTGCCGGCAATCCCAAACCAGCGCCAGATTTCCAGTTCAGATTGTGATAAGTTTCGTTAAGTATATACATATATTAAGGTTGCATATACTTAACAAATCTTATCATAACCTGAACTAAGGGAGGAAGAAATTAAAGTTGGAGAATTTAGGAAATTTAGTGGAGCCATAATATCATTAGAGTTAATGTGAATGGATATCTGGACCCAATTGCAAGTTAATTAGAAAAATCTTAAATTTCCTAAAAATTGTATCTTTACCAATTTTGAGGACATGCTTAGTTTAAATTGCGGGGTTAGGGAGTTTATACCAAAACTGTTTTATCATGTGGAACATTATAAGCAAATTTTGATTAGTTTTACAGTTCAATATGTTTTAATGATTAAACCCATTAGGGTGACTAAGAAAGGCCTTTCTTGGTGGAATAGAGAGAATATGAGAGAAAATCAAGCTAAAATCACTAATGTTTATATAACATTCGGGGTAGGTAAATGAGGAGATTTAGGACCATATATAGGAAAAATAGAAATGAGGCTTAACAAAAGAAAGGCAAAGAGATTGCAGAAATTAATTTAGTCAAGGAAATAGTAATAAGCTTGAATTTGTTTTTTAGCCTTTCTATAATTTTAAAGTAAGGAATAGGACAATTGGTCCAATTAAATGATGGTATTAATTTTAGGTAGTTGTAACTCCAGTTTATAAAATTGGCTGTTGAGGATGTCAGCATGATCAGGCCTACAAACTATTGCTCAGTCTGGAGGCTTGATATTGAGCCAGATGGATGGTTTTCTATTCTGTTTTCAAAATTTTCAAATTACCTGTAAATATGGTCATATAATGCTTTTCACTATAAGTGCCATAGATGTAGACCTACCTACTCAATCATTTTTTAAGTATGACCACTTTGTATCTTAAATTTAAGAAACTTAAGAGACGCTATATTTTCTAGATTTTGTATAGACATAATTTTGCTGATTTTCACTTACTGTTTTCAGTGAGAGGGTGTTATCCAAGCTGGCAAGATCTACAGATCAAAAAGCAAGACATTCACATGAAAAAACTGATAGGCTTATTATGCTTATTTTTTGCATCATAATTTATTAATCTTATAGCTATTATGAATATTACAGTAATTTGGGTAAATCACCAAAAATTTAAAAGGGAATGAATATGGTAATTAACAGTGAGTTATTACTATATATATATATAATATATATTATATACATAATATATATATAAATAAATAATATATATATAATATATATATATTATATTATATATATATAATATATATATATATAATATATATATACTTATATATAGTATATATTTATATATATATATATATATATTATAATAATATATAATATATATTTAAAAAATATATATATAAATATATATATATATATATATATATATATATATATATATATATATATATATATATATATATATATATATATATATATAATATATATATATATAAATAAAAAAATATATATATATTATATTAATATTATATATATATATATAATTATATATATATTATATATATATATATAATATAATTAATGTATATATATAATATATATATATATATAATATATATACTATATATATATAATATATATTATATATATATATAAATTTGCTTTGACGCAAAGCAGACATTTGCACCACAGCTATGTCGATTTCAAGCCAATGGGAAAACGAAAACACATGTAAAACTCTATAGAAAAAATATAAGCTTATAATACGTTAGTAATTTGTAATTACTACTTCATTATCTATTGATTGATGTATCTTTTTCCGTTTTTCTTATATTAAACCCTTAAAAACGTTGTCTGGCAACACTATAATGTGTTCATTTTTTATTTCGCCAGATTTTAGTGAAGTAGCGCGGAAGTGCTGTGGGCAAGTGCATCCCTGCCCCCTGTATACACCCATGATTATGACAGTAATTTGGGTAAATCATTAAATTTTTCACTCCAAAATTTTAAAAGGGAATGAATACGATAATTAACAGTGAGTTATCACTGAGAATCTTTTATTAAACCATTAAAAAATTGGATCTTCTATTAACCTAGATTTTAAAAAAAATTAACATTTAAAATGTCCCATTGTTTTTTTTTACTATTCATCTTATTTTTTAATTTTTTTTTTAAATAGGCCTACATGTAATTGTACATGTTATAAAACTTCAATTTGAGCATTTTCTTCATGCCAAGTATTTTGCCATCTGTTCCCAATTTGGATATTCAACTTTGAGCAGCTCTATCTACAAAAAAAAAAAAAAAAAAAAAAAAAAAAAAAAAAAAAAAAAAATTGTGGCAGAGAGTTGAAGTTGAAAATTTACTTTTTTTTTTTTACTGTTCATTCACTTTTTATGAAATTAATAAAGTAGATAAAACTGGCTGACTTAGATAACTTCTATTTTTCTATTTACCAAAGAATTTGACCTCTGGGCAAAAATGCCCAGTTTGTATAGCTTTTTTTCACAATGTTATGCCCAGAAGTCAAATAGCTGGTATGAAAAAATATCCAGGATCTAAATTAAAGTGTATAACTTCATTTTTACCTCCTCTGATAATTTCATAACAATCAGATAACCAGATAGAATAGGCCATAGCAAATTTTTAATTTTGATAATCAATTCTCTGACAGATTTGTAAATATTTTACAATATACAATTGTACAAGTTATAAAACTTCAATTTGAGCATTTTCTTCATGCCAAATATTTTGCCATCTGTTCCCAATTTGGATATTCAATTTTGAGCAGCTCTATCTACAGAAAAAAAATGTGGCAGAGGGTTGAAGTTGAAAATTTACTTTTTTTTTTACTGTTCATTCACTTTTTATGAAATTATCAAAGTAGATAAAACTGGCTGACTTAGATAACTTCTATTTTTCTATTTACCAAAGAATTTGACCTCTGGGCAAAAATGCCCAGTTTTTATAGCTTTTTTTTTCACAATGTTATGCCCAGAAGTCAAATAGCTGGTATGAAAAAATATCCAGGATCTAAATTAAAGCTGTATAAATTCATTTTTACCTGCTCTGATAATTTCATAACAATCAGATGAACAGATAGAATAGGCCATAGCAAATTTTTAATTTTGATAATCAATTCTCTGACAGATTTGTAAATATTTTACAATATACTTTATTATTTAAAGAAGGCATAAATATAAATTTTAGTACACATATATACATTACAGGTATTTTTGGAGATTGAGCTACTCAAAGTCAGCTTTTCAAACTGGGACCAGATGTCAAAAACTTAGGTATAGAGTAAAGTGCTCTAAATTGAAGTGGTAACTTGACACATTTTCTTCAAATATTTCTTAATAATTGGTTTAGTAATAAAATAAGAACAAATTTTCAGTTTCAACAATTTTTTGAGTTTAACACTGAACCTGTCCCCCAAGTTAAAATTTATTACATATTCCATGTATTTGTTAGGCATAATATTTTCAATAGGCAACTTATAGCTTCATAATCATATAGTAAATTACATCACAATTAAAATAAAAACCCATACAAATCCATATTACTGTTATGGAGTTTATATATAAAATTTCTAAATTCATAAATTTCCATTTCAAAGGCATTTCAAATATTAAAAATCTGTGATTTGTTAAAAAGATGTCAGTGAGTTTTAAAGAAAAATCTCACTTGAAATTGTTATACATTCTTTTTATATGTACACCAATATTTTCTGGGTATATAGAAATTTAAAGCTAAATATTTCTCAATCTAATAAGTGAATTATATTTTATGAAATGAAACTAAAATAATCATAATTTTAAGGTGTCATTTTTTTTCAATTTTTGAAAGAAAACCAACTGGTTGGGAGTCATTCTTTTTAACTTTTTTGAAATGGGTTTGTATCTCTTCGGAGCCAATTTTGTTACATCACATCAATTTATTTAATTTACAATTGTTCCTGCAGTAAAATGGTAGATTAACCATATAAGCTGGTTTTTTTCCCTGTATATTTAACAGTATATACTAAATGCATTTTATTTAACTTCTAAGTTTTAACAGGAAACTGGAATGAAGTTCGATTTGATTTCAGTGATAGCTAGGTTTGGGGTCATTGATAGATTAGCAGCTATGGCTAAGCTAGTACTGATAATACCAGATTGGACGTGGTTATGTTATATCTGGAAAAATATATTATAATGTTAACTTTCCAAACCTAACCTACTCCAAAAACTATTTTTTTTAAATTTACAAAATTTTTTGGGGGTCAGTAAAGGAATGCCTGGAGGAGAGGAATGTGAGTTTGGCAAGGCAGAAGAAGGCTTGCATGAAAGGATGAATGTGGGTTTGCGAGGGTATGGGTTGATGCCACCTGGCCAAGGTTGAACCCCTACACTTGATGAGATGCCATAAGTGAGGGTCTTTTAGCAGTCCTGTGAAGCTCTCAGTGATTATTCTGACTGCAACGACGTTTGTCTAAAAAGTAAAATGAAGAAGGTATAAGCGGCGCTTTCTTTTCAATTTCATCATTATTCTCTAATTAATTCTGGTCTCCTCATTGCATGTTGCACCCTAACCCCAGTTTTGGGAGAAAGTGTTGTCGTGAAG
>JABUQX010057209.1:0-7500 GCA_015478945.1 Trachelipus rathkii | reverse complement strand
CATGTAAAAAAGTCATTAATATTTCTTCATGAATGATGATTGTGTATTTTTTTTCTTTTTATTCTAGTTTCAGTATTGATGATGAAGAATGTTAGATCAGCTGAAAATTTGCCATCTCTTTCTAGATGATGTAGGCTATGCTTACGATTGTCACACACTCATCATTACTTCTGGATAATACAAATACATCTATATTTAGTACTGCTAAAAAGCTTTTAAGTTGCGCTCTTAAAATCAATTTTTTTTAATTAAGAAATAATGTGTTGAAATGAATACAGTATTTTTATTCTTTGGATAACTATGAATTCTTGATACTACTGAATTTTTTTTTTACTCTACAACTAGATCAAACTTTTAAAAGAAAATATGAAAAAGTATTTTTCCATCTGCTTTCCAATTCTTATTTTCGAAATATTTTATGAGCTCCATATCTTTTTCTAATTAACTATTAGTATATTTAGCATTTACATTCCTAGTTGACCTTTGGTAAACATTTAATTTTTTTTTCCCCTCCCCCGAATTTGTTTCATCTTTCCTATTCATGGTTACATGAATCATTTGGAGAATGTCTTGTGAAGATGACACAGTTGAGTTTGTTACTGCAAAATTTAACCACAGCCTCTGCCCATTCCACTATAATATAAAGCTTACTGATTGTTTCACAGCCACTGAAATTTGGATAAGAAAATCAAAGTGCACAATCAGCTACAAAGAACTAGTTTTGAATGTTCCTTAATACCATTTCAAGTTAAAAAAAAAAAGATCAAACATACATTGTAGAATTAATAGAATGGAATTCCACATTGTTGGGATTACGGCCTAAGGAGTTGATAACGTACATATACGTATTGCAATTGAATACGTACACATGATCCTACGCGCGCGTAGCGCTCGTACACGTGATCGTATTTTTATATCGATTATTCATGTACGTAACTGTTTGGGTCTCGTATTATATCAATATTATATAATATATATATATAAGTTATATATTAATATAAATAATATAAACACTCACTAAACTATATCTATACCTTATATAATACTATTTACTATATAATATGTATATCTAGTATACATATATATAATATATATAATTATAATATTAACTAATATCACTATAATATATTATTATTACACACACCCCCCCTTTACCCCCACCCCCCCTGCCTCTATTATACATACATCGTTGTGCACCGCTCACAGTGCACCCCACACGCTCTAACCGAGGTGTACGTTGATGACGTAACACAACGTACACGGCCGTTTATTTACAATACTACAATTACCATCATCCTGCACAGCTACAAGCCACACCACTTCACCCCTCCCCCCTTTCCGTACCCTCACCCTTTTCGCTTACTCTCCAAACCCCCTTTCTACCCTGTAACCCCCTTCAGCCATCCACTCTATGCTCTGTTTGTGCCCATACTACAATATTACCCTATCCCCCCCTTTTTTCTTTGTTGCCATGACTACATCAAGTTCCCCTACCACCCCTTTGCTGTTTCTTCATCTCTCGCAACACGACGACATCCCGCAGTCAACAACAACAACAACCAAAACAACAACAACAACAATCAACAACAACAATTACATCTGAATACAATAAAACTTTAGAATATACAACAGATTCAACCAAAGACAACAACAAACGTAGCAGCAACGAAAACACCCAATCCGTGAAAGCATCATCCTACAGCAAACAAACAACAAACGCAAAAAAGATTATCTTACAGCAATCACAATCCACAACAGCAAAACAAGCCATTCACCATCCTCCCGTGATCTATACTTGATGAAACATTACACATTGTAGCTTAAAATAAAATTTAAAGAAAATTCAATTAAAAACATTTAACTTTTACAACCCCCAAGGTCAGTAAAAGCAGTAAATCAGCAATCTAGCTAATAGTAATTAGATTGGAGTAAGTAGCTTTACTGCTTTACTATATTAAAACACATGTTACTTACAACGCCTCAAGCAGTGAAACAGTTAAATCAAATAACGCATTACCTAGCAACAGGGTGCTAAACAACTTTATCTTTGACGCTTACTCTTTACTGCTTTTACTGGCGTTTAACTGCTTAATTGTAATTCATCTACGTTTATAGTATTCACTCATGTTAAACTAAAATTATTTAATTAATAAAAAAAATTAGGAATGTTTATATTTATTATTTATTATTATTATTATATTATTATATTAATATTATTATTATATTATTATATTATTATTATATTATTATTATTATTATTCATATTATCATTATTAATCGTATTATTATTATTATTATCATTATATATATTATTATATTATTAATATTATTAATTTTTATTATTATTATTATTATATTATTATGATTATTATTGATATATTATTTTTATTATTATTATTATATTATTTATTATTATATTCCTCCTTTTATCATGTGAGTATTGATCTTCGCTTCTACTATTACCAACAAACCACTAACTTACTAGCACTACTTAAAGTCCATTACTAATCTAGCTGCTACTATATATTATTAATATTATATATATATATATATATATATAATATAATATATATAATAATATATATATATATATATATATATAATTATATATAATATATATTATAATAGTATATATAAAATATAGTATATAATAATGTATATATATATTATATATATTATAATAATATAATATATATATATATATTATATATATTAATATATATATATATAATATAGTATAATAAAATATATAAATACTTAGATATATATATATATAATATATATATATAAATAATATATATATATTATATATATATTTATAATATATATATATATATATATATATATATATATATATATATAATATAATAAATGTGAATGCTACATGTAAATAACACAACGTACTCCATTACTGGCAGGTAAACGTACGCCCGGATTTGTTTTCGTTGCGCTGTGTTGTTGTAAAATTTGGTTTATTCTGTTGTAATAAGACGAAACTTTATTGTAAAATCTTTGTTTGTTGTTGTTGTGTTGTTATTTGTTGGTCTAATGTTTCATTTCTTCGTCTCGTAGTCGCTGTTGACTTTGGATGATTCTATTTTAATAACTGTGTTTTATTGATTCAGTGGAGTTGTTGTTGTTTATATGTGATTCTAATTCATCGTTGTTGGCTGTGGTGATATTATATTTCATGGCTGTTGTTTTTAGTTGTGTATCGTGTTAATCTTGGCTTGAATCTGTTATATCTCTAAGTTTTATTGGTCAAATGTAATTGTTGGTATCGAAGTAGTATAGCAGTAGTACTAAATAGTAGTCATATAGCAGTAGTTATTAGTATGACATTTAGAGTGCTATAGTTGGTGGTGTAATAGTTAGAAGCCGAAATCCACATCCTCACCATGAAAAGAGTAGGGAATAAAATAAAATAATAATTATATATAATTAAATAATAAATTAATTGATAATAATTTAAAATAATTAATAATAACAATTATACTAATTAATTAATAATAATAAGAAAAAGAAATAAATATAATAAAATAAAAACAATCTCCTATATTAGTTTTAAGAACCTTATGAAATAATCTTTAGAAACATGAAGAATAATATAAATAGATGATTAAGTAAAAAGCATAAAGCTAGTAAACAGTAAACAGTAATAGCACTAAAGCAGTAAAGCTTGTTACGCACACTGTTGCGGAGTTAAACTGCAGTTATTGATGTACTGTTCACTGACTTGAGTGTTGGAATAAATGTTTTTAACTATAGTAAAAGCAGTAAACACATTAAGAGCCATATTCACACTGTTGCGAGGTAACGGGATTGATTACTGTTTTACTGATTTGAGGGTTGTAAAGTTAAAGTTTTTAATTGAAATTTCTTTAAATTATTTAGAAGAAAGCTTTTTTTTGTTTTTCGCTAATTCGCCAAAGAACCAATGCCTTTTTTTGCTGTTGTGATTGTGAATATTATGTAATGATGTTTCTTCGTGTTGTTTTGAATATTTCACGTATTTGCAACTTCGTGCTCTGTGTTGTTGTCTTTGTGATTCTGTGTGTACAAATCTCTAAGTTTATGTAGTCAGATTTTAATGCGTTTTGTGTTCATCAACAACATTCTGATTCTTATTCGTTGTTGCTTGTGTGTGTTGTGGGTGGTTTGTCTTTGCTTGAATCTGTTTGTAATATCTCTAAGTTTTATTGTTCAAATGTTAATTGTTGTTGTTTGTTGGTGTTGTTGTGTTGTTGTTGTGTGTGTTGTTTTGTTGTTGGCTGCTGCTTTTGTAGATCATCAAATGCTCATTCCCATTGGTGTGCTGCTTGTGTTGTTGTTGTGTTGTGTTGTTGTTGTTTTGCTGTGGTGGTGGGGGCGGTGGTGTGGTCTGCAATTTATTCATGAGCTTGATTGTTTTTTGTTATGTTTGTCTTTCAGCAGTATTCCGTTACAGTTAATATCTTTCAAAGGGTCCATTTTGCTCGCTGAGGCCCAATTTTCACCCCCCATTAAAAAAGACATTCAAAATTCGAATTTTCAGCGATTGACCATTAAAACACAAACTTGTACTGTTTTGACTCTAAAACGTCGTATTCCAGTGTTTTCTGTGTCTGTAGTCATTGTTTTGTGTTTTTCAATTTTTGAAAATCTAGTTGTGACAATTTCCCGAAACTCCCCTAAAAACTATTTTTCGAAATTGACTTCAAACTTGGAAATAATACAAGATTGCGGACTAGTAGCTAAAAAGGTAGCAGGGGAATTTTGATATTTAACCCCATATCTGAGCATTGGGTTATAAATTGAAAAATTGGAATTTTTTTTTCGTTTATCGCAATCCACATGAATTTCAGAACATTTGAAGTCGCGGGAAGCACATTTTCTACTTTATATAATTTCTATTGTATATGCAGTAGTTTGGATTTTTCTTGGAACAAATTTTCCCCAAAAACAAAAATTTTGGAAATTTTAAAAAATTTTTTGAGTATAGAAAAAAATTATTGAAGCTAAAAAAAATATTAAATTTTCCCGCTACAAGCCCTGAAAATGTTATGTTGATCGGATAAGAGAAAGAATTTAAATCAATAATTTCATTTTTCAAAAAATTAATCGCTCGAAAAAGTGAAATATTTATATTTTATTTATACTTATCCGATCAACATCAAATTTTCAGGCTTGTATAGTCGGCAAATACATCTTTTTTACTTATATAATGTTGTTTGTATACTCAAAAAAAAATTTTTTAAATTCCCTAAACAAAATTTTTTGAAAATTTGGTCCAAGAAAAAATCCCAAAACTACTGCTGATACAAAAAATATCTAGAGGAAGAAAGGTGCATCTCCCTGACTACAAATGTCATGAAAAATTTCATGCAGATCGGTAAACACATAAAAAAAAAATGCCAATTTTTAATTTTAAAAAACCCAAAAATATTAGGTTTTGAAATCACCATATGCTCAATAGGGCAAATATCAAAATCCCCTGTACACCTTTTTAAATAATAGTTCCAATCTTTTATGTTTCAAGTTGAAGTCATTCGAAAAATAGTTAGAGAGTTCGACCAAATGTCGAAAACCGTAAATATTTTTAAATTAAAAAAACAAAAAATTGAAAATACCAAAACAATTACTACAGAACAAGAAAAAACACTGGTAATACGACGTAGAGTCAAAAAAAACCTTACAGTTTTATATGTCAAAATCGCTGAAAATTTCAAATTTTATGTTCATTTAAAGGGGGGGTGAAAATTGGCTTAGCTAAGCAAAAAGTGGCGCCACCCCTTAAGTTTATTGATTCAGAATGAATTTTGTGTTGCTGCTTCGTTTAGACTCAGGGGTGGGAACCCTTTTAAATGAGCTGTGCAATTTTTTAAAAAAAAATCATTTGAAAGGCAATATATATAATATATATATATAGTATAATATAGTATAGATATATATAAAATAGATAAAGATAATATAATATATATATATATATATATATATTAATATATATATAATATATAGTATATATATATAATTATAGATAATATATATATTATAATATATAGATAAATATATATATATATATATATATATATATATTAATTGTGTTTTTCCTCTTCGGAAAAAAAATAATTCAAAAAGAAAAAAAGTAAAATAAAAGTCCAAATAAAAAAAATAATATATAGAAAGTACAGTCGCGGGCATAAAAATATTAAGCCGCGGGCATAATTTTCCACGGGCAGAGGGGGTGGTCCCACGCCCGCTGAGTTTAGATGTTGTTCATGCTTGTTCTTCTGTTTTATGTTGTTGTTGGTTGGTTTTGGTGTGTGTGTTGTTTGTTTGTTGTTGTTGGTTGTTTTGTGTTGTTTGTGTTGTTTGTTGCTTTTGTGATGATTCTGATTCTTGCTTTGTTGTTGTTGTTACTCTCTCTCTCGGTTGTGTTGTGTGTGTTGTGTGTGTAATGTGGTGGTTGTAGGTGTTGTGCAAATGTTGTGTGTGAGGATAATTAGTTACTACTTTTTTGTCTTTGCATTTAAGAGCAAATAAATAAGAATAATAATAATAATTAATAATAAAATAATAATATAAAATTAATAATAATAATAATAATAAATAATATAATAATAATAATAAAATTAAAATAATAATAATAATAATAATAATAATAAATAATAAAGAAGAAGAATGAGAAGAATAATAAATTGAATAGGGTCATTGCAGTCTGTAAATAAAATTTGTAGTGATTGAACATGGTGAATCTGCTTCATGCTTGTGGATGTTGTTGGCATTGTTTTGCTGTTGGACATGTTGAATCTGCTTCATGCGTTTTGTTGTTGTTGTCATTGTTTTGCTGTCATGGTTGTGATGTGTGTTGCCTTCAGAATTCATCTGTAATTTGTGATGAAGAAGAAAAAAGCTAAAAAACCAAAAATCGGCCAAAAAATCAGAGGTAAAACACTTTTCATTGCTTGGGTTAAGCATGATGATATAATATAATAAAATAATAATAATAATAATAATAATATAATAATAATAATAATAATAATAATAAAATAATAATAATAATATAATAACGAAAGGGAGTGATATGCAGTTGTGTGGACGTGTAAATAACAAACTCACATGCGTTCATACTTCGTAATATACGAACGTCGTGATGCGCACCTTCGGTGTGTTTGTGCCGCTGCTGCTGTTGTCATTAGTTGATAGTATAATAATAATAATAATAATAATAATAATAATATATAATAATAATAATAAATAATAATAAAATAATAATAATAATAATAATATAATAATTAATAATAAAGATTAATAATATAATAATAATAAAATGAATAATAAAAGAATATAATAATAATAAATAATTAACAGTATAAACACGCAAATTAATAATATGCGTCTGATTTCTCTGTAATTCTCTCTTCTCTCTTCTCTCTCTTCTCTCTCTCTCTCTCTCCTCTCTCTCTCTCTCTTCTCTCTCTCTCGCTTCTTACTCTCTCTCTCCTCTCCCCTCTCTCTCTC
>JABUQX010057208.1:17500-28113 GCA_015478945.1 Trachelipus rathkii | reverse complement strand
TAACGTTTTATTTGCGCCGCTTCAATGGTATAACTAAATCAGCTCATCTTTTTTATTTCTAAGGCTGACCATTTGTGTTAAAAATTGATACTCGAAATGCTGTTATTTTATTGCTATCATCATTATTTCAAAGCTGTAACAACATTAGTTTTATTTATCTCCCCACCATACAGTTACCATTGCTATTATTTTATTGTCATTGATAAACCTACCAACTTTACCTAGTTTTTGCTAAACAAGTCTCAAACTGGTACTGAAAAGCTCAACACTTCACGACTCAAGTGAACTCCATCTGCTGCAAAGAGATCTTTATCCAGAAATTCACCTCCCTGATCCAAAAACTGCATATTTTCTGAAAAACATAATTTCTAACCCTTTCATTTTACACCTAAACCTACTCCCCCATTACCTAACCTAGGTAAAATCCAGAAATCATGCACCTTCTTCCACTAACTATCTTCTGAATCAATCTCCTATAATCTGCTATTAATTCTTACAGATGCTTCACTGTCCTATATCATTTGTACTTACATGCACGATCACCTCTGAATCAACATTTGTGGAGTCTAATCTCTATCCTCCTGTCTGATATATATCTGTTTATAAAGTAGCATACTCTCAATCGTTTCTTTTGTTAGTTTGAAAAGTCCTATCTAAGTATCGTATCATAGAGTCTCCAATTAAAAATTTATCGTCTTTCCTTCAGAAAACTCAACATTACATTGGCCCTCTGATCCCTCCCCCATCTGGAAGACAGTCAGAACCTGTTACTGCAGGTCTAGTACATTCTTTCGAGACCCTCATCTTTAAATCATTATTTCTAGTTTCTACAACTCTGTATTCATCTGCAGACCTATTACCCTACTTTATATACTTTCTCTCATCTTCCTGCCTGGTGGATCCTGTTCTATCTACACATGTCACTTCCCTCCTTCTTTCAGACATCACCTATAACTTTTTTCCTAACATATCCCTACTTCAAAATAAATACTTCTTCTTTCAATCCATTAACATTTTCACTCAGTCTTGATCTCCTTCATAACAGCATTCTGCAAAAAAAATTTCAAAAATCACAAACTATATCATTCACATATTCACCTCTTACAGTCCTACTACATAAAATTCAACCTGGATGGTGTAAAAATAGTAAGAACTCAATTTAAATTATTGTTTTTTGTTTAACATTCTAGACTTCTATCTTAAAAGCTAATCTGTTTTAATGTCTTTTCAAGAATGTTGCCTTTCATAATATTAGTCGTCTTTAAAGAAAATATCTTTTGCATATTTATATAAAACAGTATACTACAAGTTAATTTATAAAGTAATCAAAGATGCATAAATTACAATATTAGATGCATTTTAAATTGTCTATTAAAAATCTACAAGGTTTGTCAAATTAATCTTTCAGTAAAAATAAAGTGATTACAAAATTATTCATCCACTAACTATACTGTATATATACAACTATTTCTTACAATTATATATGAAATTGAAGCTAAATATCTCTAAAGCTAATAAATGGATTATTCTGTATGAAACTAAATGTTTAGAATTTTATTAAAAAAAATTAATTTCCTTATAGCTAGAGTCGAAGCTTTTTGAAAAGGCAGGATTTCTAGCTGGATTCTAATATTTTTAAATCACTAGTGAGAAGCATTAAGTAATTCCCGAATTACCTCTCAAAATTTGTTATCCAATTAAAACAAGTTATGGATGAGAAAGAGGTGTCAAATGGTTAATGATGGATGAACAAAAATGCATCGTAATCTAATCCTAAATTTGTCTCCTCATTTATTTATGGAAAGCCTTCTAAACCTAATTCACCCTGTGTTCCCAAGTTGGAAGAAGGTAGTTTTAAGGGACGTTTGCGCGTGGTTTCCCTAACTTTTGAAGTAGTATCTATCATATTCCGTGCAGCACATGGTTTTAACACTTTCTAGTGTAGAATTGAATGCTCTTTCCAATGGTGTGGTTATTTTCAATAGGCAAAAAATATTTTATTCACAATATACAGGGGGATACGGGGGTGTTCAATTTTGGCAAGTCATAAATGAAAATTCACGATAACCTTTTTATTATTCATGCGATCTGCACGAAACTTTCGGAGCAAGTATAGTTTGGGAAGATACACATTTTTTGTTAAATAAATTTTTGTATGGAGAACGGATTTGCTTCTGTAGCATGGCGAAAATTTTGCAAATTTTCAAAAAGTTCCCACATGCAGCGGCAAACCCCTTGAGTTTTACAAAACATTATCTAAGAACAAAAATATGTGAAACTTGTCCTAGTAGATATTGACCAGAAAGTTTTCGTATTGATTGAAAAAAAAAAAAAAAAAATTATCATGAATTTTTTTTTGTAGCAAAAAAAAAAAAAAAAAAAAAAAAAAAAAATTAGAACTGGTGGGGTGTAACTTTTTTAATATTTATTCGATTGCAATGAAACTTTCACAACTTATATTCTACGAGATATAAATATTTTATTTAGATTAATTTTCGGTATGCCCAACAGTTTTGCCGCTGATCGTGAGAAAACTTTTGAAAACTGAAATGTTTCCCATGAGCAGCGACAAATCTGTTGGGCATACAAAAATTTTCTCTAAACAAAATTTGTTGCGTATTTTCCTGTGCTTAATGTTGACAAAGTTTATAATTTGTTTCTCTTTTTTCCTGGTTTTCATTTTAATGTTGGCAAAGATCATAATTTGTTACCTTTCTTTTTTTCAATTTAATGTTGATAAAGATAATAATTTACAATCTTTTTTACCTGTTCAATTTACTGTTGATAGTTCATTTTTGCAGCAAATTTTTCCTGGAATTCAATAAAATGCATATATGTATTTTTTAAAATAGTAAATCTGAACAAAAAAAAAAAAATTTTGGTATACAAAAAAATTATCGTCAAACACAATAGTTATCCTTTATAATAACATGCTCTAAGTTTCTATTAATCGATTAAAAAAAAAAAAATAGTGCAATTTTTGTTTTTCTTAGATACAAAAATAAAGAAAAAAAAAAGAAAATTCAAATAATTGATGGCATATAACTTTTTTACTACTCATCTGATTGTAATTAAATTTTTACAACTTGTAAAAATTGGTGAGATACACCTTTTTTTATTTATATAAATTTGTTGTATACCCAATGGTTTTGCTGCTGCTCACAGTTCAACTTCTTGATTATTTTACTAAAAAAAAATTTTTTTCACATTGAGCAGCTATTTCGGGTATAACAAAAAATCCAACACTATTTTATACTTTTCTTTTTTTGTTTTCAATTTCGTATACATTGATCAACATTTTGATGTATGATTCAGGCAAATTTAAAACTTTCGTTATGTTTCGAGATAACTTTTAAATTTTTGGAGAAAAAAAAATTTGAGATTTAGCAAAAAAAATCAAAAAAAAATATCTATATATTGCTGCTAATTGTGAGTTATTTCATAAATCATATGTTATATAGTAAGATTTAGTGAAATCCGCTTGCAAAAATCTTTTGTAGTTCAGCAGAAATTCACTGGGTAAAAATTGCTGATCCAAAAATGCTTGATTCATGATATTTGGGAAGAAATGTACACCAAAATCGAAACACTTTTTTGCACGTGTTATTGAGATAAATATTGTAGAGAAATCTTTCCTCTTTCGATGGTGTATAATTTATCCCAAACAAATTACATAGTTTGCTACGCGCAACGTCCCCTTAAAGAAGTCATCATTTTTTTAACAGTTTGAGTTAGTGTGTATTTCTTCTATTACAGCATGAAGTCAAGAGTCAGTTTTTCACATGTGAGACCAGTTAGGACCTTTAAAATGTTTTTTTTTTAAAAATTTATTTAATTCTTCGGCTTTGTATTCCATAATATTTAAAAATCTGCTATAAATTCAACACCAAAAGTAATTAGCTATAAGTCTTCAAATTAAATCTAAGCAATGAGTGCAACCCCCATTATCAGTCCATATACAGTGCATATAGTATTCTTGAACATTTAAGGTTGCAAAACTACTCATTGTCAAATGTAATTTACAGGATAATGATGCAGAAGAGTTGGAAGAAAGAATAAGAATGAAATCTCGTTTTTCTACATAAAGCCTCTAAACTTAAGGCGCTGGAATTTACAGAGACATTCCACAGATACAAGAGGGAGAAACAAAAAAAAGTAGGAAAAAGCTGAAAGGAATAAAAAAAGTGCAAATCAGCGAGCAATAACCTTAAACAAAAGGTAGTTTACTTCCTTTATAATTATGATAAAATACAAAAAACTCTAGCTAGAGTTTAAAGTATTTAAACAGTAACAAAAATCCTCTTCCTTTAGATTTCTCTCAAAACCAGCTTTTTTAGAGTCTAATGGTGGAAATGGTACTTAAGCTTAGAGTTTCTTTGGAAAGAAAAGCATAAATCTCTGTGTAATTTGAAGATAGTAAGAGAGTAAAAACAATAAAACGTTTTTTCAGGGGATGATGTAACTATTTATGACCTTTCTAAAAATGGCTGAGACTTTGCAATAAAAGCAGAGCAACTTATGAAAACAATAAGAACTTATCTTCAGAGGAGGTGAAAGAAACAATTATCTTTTATCTTTTAGAAGAATTATAATCTGTCAATTATTTAAGAACATAAGCTAAGAAAAATAGGGAGAGTATGGAAACCACATGACCTTTTAGACGTTCCAGTCAACATCATAATAGACATTCTTTCAACTGAGAGATACATGGCGCTTTACAACCTGCATTAAGCAGCAACACATTGTATGAACATAACGATGCAAAGACCACACACACCACACATAAGTTGCCCACTATGTCATACAAAGTAAGGGTTAATGCTAAACACCATCTGTACTACTAAAGCAAATCTTTAGCTAAAATAAATACTAGGCTAATTATTAGTTGTTGTACTCTGGCCGATGAATTTGGCTGAGGCTGGCTAACCTAGCCTAAAAAAATATTATCCGAGCCGAGGTCCAGAGTATTCAAGCCAGCCAGAACATGTTCCTGCCCATATATCCAAGGTTCAGATTACCCATTAGCAAGTTTATTAATAACATACTTTCATTAAAATGCAGTATAACTTCCCTAATCTATTAGTTTTACAAGTATAGCTACTGGAGTGCTTTCACTTAGTAGGAAACTATAAAACAATGTAGTCTTTCAGACCTTGCAGGAAAATGCTTTGGCCTCTCCAACCTAAGTCGGTCGCGAGAGTACGCTTAATCAAGCTGGCGACATCTACAGCTCAAAAATAAATAGAACTTTCCATACAAAGAGTTATGTCTATTTTTATTTCCTGTGATCTTCGAAATTTTTGATAATTAATATCTGCCAGTTCATTTGTCAGTTCTCTGCATGCTTAAATATTAAAGATGCAAGCCACAAATTAGCAAAACAAAATGCTATGAAAAAGTTGTATAAAATTAAGGGCACATGTTACTTATTGTTGGATTTGCCATGAAACTCTATTTAATTTGATATAGGTGCCAAATCAGAGTCCGGGGACTCAGACTTTAAATATTATTATTATTATTATTATGTATTATAATCACTATAAAAAGCAGATTAAAATTCATCATTAATCTTTCCATAGACCTACTTTGATGAATTGTCTTTCAGCTTCTGTTCCCTCTCCCTAGTTGCTCCTCAGTTTATTCATACAAGAATGTTAGACATCATAAGCTGACCAATGCATTTGGACAGTAGTTGAATTGTTATAAAAAAAAAAAAAAAAAAAATCAGTTCTTTAACAGTAAGTCAAGTCGTGGGCTATAATTGCACCAATATAGCAAATTAAACAATTAGTTAAAACTTCAGACACGAAACACAAATAATCCATATGATATACATCATTATGTGTCTTTTGAGTATCATAATATTTAAAATATCAATGCATTTTAGCCAGCTCACAGCTTTATCGTGTGCTGAGAGGATCTCAGTAAACTGACCACAGTACAGTTCAAGCTTTTTGGAATGGTCCGTATGATCTGCCAGCTTTAAAACCCCAGTCATCTAGTCTTAAACCATAAGATTTCTTAAAATCCCAATCTGATCATCCCATAAAACAGAATATGGGAGACAATTAAGTTCTCTTAATATGAACGAGAAGATGGGACATTAAGAAAATTGGGAAGACATGCTATCTTAAAAAAAAAAAAAAAATAATTTGGTAATAAGAATTGTACTTTCTAAATAGTTTACTATATGAGTATTGAGTGGATCACTTGTCAACATTTAAGAGAGGATTGGAGAGGTATATATATAATATATAGTATATATATATATATTTGAATGCTATAGTAACATAACAAGTGTATTATCACCTAGCCAAATGCGTAATTTTTAGTTATTTTTAATTATAATACGACAATAGAACTATTATTACATTGTAGTGTGGCATATAGCTATAGTTTTGCTTTGTAACAGCTGCGTGATAGATATATATTTTCATTAGCCTTATTTTATGCAAAGATATTGACAGCCTTAGGGTACAGCATGGCGTTGGGTAATTATTTAATTTTGTTTGATGGATCTTTCAAAGTAGGCCCATGTAGTTTCTTTACTTTCTCATATTTTCCTATGTTCCAATGATTAGAAATACAAAATTATAACCTACTAGCATGCCTTAAAATCTACAATAGTGAAATAGCGGTAGATGAACAAAGACTTGATTTATCGTAGCATTTTCACTTGGAAACAGTAAAATAAGGCTCATGGATTCATCATAATCCCCAAAAAAGAGTTCAAATAGAGAATTAAATTAAAATAAAAACCTTTTCACATTAATAATATAATAATAATTAATAATAGGAATAATAAAAAATATTAAAAACTCCTGTTAATGAAAAAGTATGTGTTAAAAAATTATCAATAAAAGACTGCGGAAATATAAAACATTAAAAAATCACCATACCGGAGATTTCATTTAGAAGTTTTAGCTTTCATAAGCACTTAATGAACAAAGTAAAAACAATTAAATAGACCTAAGTTTTTTAACATTGATAAATACGTATAAGAGAAAATAAAAACTGTAAATAATAATATAGCTATAAGCTAAATAAAAAAAATAAAAAAAATAATAAGTTTTTTCCAAAGCTGTTCTCCCTACTTACTAAACTCTTAAACTTGATGAATGGAAGAGCTACATATTTTATTAGAGCATTTTTCTTTAACGCCATATTTTACCTCTGGGAATGGGCATTTTTCTAGCAGTTTCAAATGGACCAAGCATACCCAAAGGTAAAAAATGATTGGGTACATAGAAAAAATTTCTAAATAAAAATATCCTGCAACTTGTTAAATTCAATATACACTGATAATTTCATTTTAAAAAACTTAAAATATATTAAAAACTTAGTCAAAATTTCACTTGACAAAAATTGCGGGATACATATGTGCGTGCAAAAAAACATTATCATTGTACTAAGGAAATCTGATGAAGAGATTTTCTTACTGCTGGATACGTCCTGAGGCATGTATGAGGCAAAAACACATGTTCAAATATTGTTAAACTTGTCCAATTGATATACACAGTATTATAGCGATAAACGATATCTAACACAGAAATGTTCATAAAAAATTCAGATGAATAGTTAAATATGTCAGAGCAAAATTTATTTTGACATTATTCATAGTTTCAACAGTAAACTTATACAGGTACACATTTACTATTCAGTTGAACAATAAAAAAAAACTGCTTAATTAATAATACAAAGATCAAGATATAACTCAATTGCCTAATTAATGTAATTTAATTCTTTTTAAAATACTGAAGAATGAAGATTAGGTGACAGTATTACATTACAGGTATAAAACTTATGATTCATGTAATTGTGGTCTGCAAAAAATAAAATATTTCAACATTTTCAGATGAAAGTATTCTTTTTAAGTGAAATGTTGTAACTTAGCTAAACATACCTCAAATGAAGACCAGAGGTGAGAGACCATAAGTACTTTCTCAAGGTCTGAATGATGCTACCCCAGTTTCTAAATTTAGAGAATAGTAGGTTATACTTAGTTAAACTAATAGAGATAGGTTTGTTTATAGAATTATAGTGAAATGTTTATTATTATATAAACTTGTTAGTTCAGGTAAATTGAAAGTTTGGTAGCTGGACAAAAGACTGCCTCTGGTATCCAGAATCTGGCACTCAAACCCAGAGCAAAAATTTTAGACAGATTATCCAACATGTGATTTGAGTACATCTTTAAATGAAACTATGCAACATGGTTATATAGAAATTATTAAATCATTATCTGTCTAAAATATCGATATCTGAAAGGATTACCCCTAAAACCTGACTATTATATATATATATTTATAATAATATATATAATATATATATATATATATATATATAATAATATATATAATATATATATATAATATATATATATATATATATATATATAATAAAGTTTTAGTATATATATATATAATTTTATCCTATTGTACATAAAATAAGTATAATAAATTATTAATTTCTTTTTTTCTATTTACATACATTTTTTATATTACAATCCAAATGGTTAATAATTGTAAAAAATTTATAATCATCAGAAAAATATAATGAAAATGGATAATCAAGAGTTGAGGAAAAAAAAAAATGAATAGATGAGTGTTATCCCATTAAAAATAATTAGCTATATTTCCATTAAACTTCAGAGCTTTATTTTAAAAAAAAAATGTTTTTTATAAAAATGTTTAAAAAAGATATAAAATATATGAAAATCACTAAAAAAAAAAAAATTTAGAATTATTTTTCATTTACCATTTTTGTACATTAAATGCTTATTAGTTTAAGACATTATTTTATGTGATCAAGATGGAAGGGTTCACAATTTCCCGAAAATATTGAAATAGTTTTATTGAATAAGAACCCAGGTCTTTAAAAGATGTACAATAATTAAGAAATAGCCCAATAAAAATGGTAGCTACTAAAAGATTAAATCTTAAGAAACCAATGGTATAAAAATCTTTTAACTTTATATATGTATACATCTCTATTCATGTGTACTTTTTCAATGAGTTTACTAATTTCATTTTAAACATATTAGGCTAGATTAATTATCTATGTAAGTTAATACTGTAAATTTTGTGAAAGCGCAAAACCAAGAATCTTTAATATATTAATATTACAACTTAATATAAATCTTACATGGAATTAATTAACAATAATTTGCTCTATTTAAACACTTGGCCAATGACAGGTAGATGTATATCAATTAAATATGTAGAAAGGAACAAATTGTTTGTTAAAAAAAAAAGAAAAATTATGTCTAGTATGGTCTCACTAAAAAAGTTGAGAAGTCGGGTAATAGTAGAGTTCAACAATTCTAAGAAAATTCGATACTTTTTAAAATCAATGTTTTGATATTCCTAGAAGCAACGTTGCCAAATATTGTTAATTAAAAATTGCCAAATTTAAAAGATTATTTTATAAGCAAGATTATTTGTTGTTTCAGTATTTCATTTGGTTTTACACCTTATGAACATAACTGCCAAGCAATGATTCAGTTGGTTAAGTAGTACACAGATTTACTTATGTAAATTAACAACGGGTCTCCGGTGATTTTTAACGTCTCTCCCAACAGCTTTATAAAATATCATCATATTACTCAATCTTCCATCGTACGCCAAACCGATCCAGTTCTTAATAGTTGGCATGAAGAAATTTTTTCACCGATTATCAGAAAAAAGAGAGGTAAAATTGCGCGCTTATCTAATCGGAATCAGATATCTCCGAATCTTCTAATAAATAGAGTTGCAGGAAATTTATATCATCATCAGTCCATATATATATATTATAGTATATAATATATATATATAATAGATATAAATATATATATCATATATAATATATAGATAATATATATGTAAATATAAATTATATATATAAATATAGATATATATAATATTTAAAAGTTTGAAGTATGGATGCTCTTTTTCAGAAATATAAACTTACCACACATCCCTTATTTAAAAGTATTTAGCTTCAGATTTACAGTAAGACAAATATACTTTACATAACAGGGTTTAAATCAGGTTAATGCAAGTAAATAAACCCCACTACCCTTAAAGAAAAAAAGAAACCCCACAAAGCCACAAAATACTACTTACCCACAAATCTGAATGACTATTATTATCGGAAAATAATTTCTTCAATGCAATGATGCATCTGCCAAACAAAATTCATCATTTTCCTACTGCCGAATCATGAAAAAACTTTTTAAACCTAAATGACTTGCCCTAACCACATCGTTTTCAAACCATTCATTCCATACAGGTGTAAAAGTTTTCTGCTTAACTTGAGTACGATTAAAATACACTTCATCAATCTCCAGGGTTACATAAGGATCTAATGATTGTTCTTGTTGGGATTTTCCTACTCCAGTAACTCCAAAGCGGGTCATACAATCGGTAAGTCGAAGATCTTGAGCCTCGCATATCTTTATTTTGAAATTCCCAGTGAACATCGCATACAACTTTAACCCTTTTTGCCAGGACGAAGAAAATTTCGCCCTGTTTCAAGATGCTAAATCAAGGAAATGCATAAGGAAGGGGAATTATTGTATATTCATGTATTTATTAAATTATTTACAGAAACTTTTCAGTCCTCCATCATCA
>JABUQX010057208.1:0-5000 GCA_015478945.1 Trachelipus rathkii | reverse complement strand
AAAGCCCTGCGCTCACCACCTCATAAACCCCTACCTACTAGATTACAGAACACCTCAGTCACAAATACCCTACCTAAATACAGACCTACTCCACTCTCTCCATGCGCTCCAGAACGAATACCTATATAATTAATAATAATTATAATACATATATATATACTACTATATATATATATATATATATAAAAATCAGTAGTAATAAGGACACTCTCAAAGACCAACATTCTGGAATACGCAGCTCTGAGGTCTTATCAGCGTAGCTACGTAAACACCACTCTCTGAGTAATTAATTGATTTTCATGATTTCGTAATTATTTTTATTATGCGCGGTTGCGCGTGCGCATACACATACACAAACATACACACAATAATATTTATCCATTATTATTATTATATATTATTATTATTATTATATTATCATTATTATTATTATTATATTATTATTATCTATTATTATTATTATTATTGTTAGTATATTATTATATTTATTATATTATATATTATTCATTATTATATTTATTATATTATATAATTATTATTAATTATATATTATATTATTATATTAATTATTGATATATTATTATTATTACTTCGAAGAAATTGTGATCACGAAGTGATCACAATTTCGAACACGGTATCCGATCCTCTTGCTCCGACTTTCGGCTCCGACTCCGGCTCTCGACTCGCTACCGACTCGACTCCGCTCCGGACTCAGGGGTCAGGCGTTCGTTTGGTAGACATCGCGTTAGTGTGATGTTGTATGGGTTGTATTATTATTATTTTATTATTATTACTTATTATTATTATTTATCATTATATATTATAATTTATTATTATTATTATTATTATTTATTATATTATATTATTATTATTATTATTATTATTTTATTATTATTACTATTAATTATATATTATATTATTATTATTTATGTATATATTATATTATTATTAGTAGAGTAGTAGTAGTAGTAGAGTAGTGATGTAGTAGTTAGAGTCTATCGTATCGGTTAAAATTTTGAGGGTTAGATGGTGACATAGCCTTGTGGTATACGCAGGTTACATCCCCCTGGGTCCCCGAAGGGGGACCCACACCCCCACTATAAAACCAAAGTGGTCGTGTAATAGGCTGAAATTGGCTTTGAGAGCTCAAGAGTTGAGATTTCGTAGAAATAGGATATGTGAATCTGAGAGTTTATCTCCGCACGGTGCTGGGGAGCCACTCGGTGTCCTTAGTTAATAAACATCGTATAACAACAATGGTTGTGTCCTATAAGGTTATCGAGGCGTAGATTCGAATTATGTGGTTATTAAGACCGTATAGGTGCTCTAGTATCCCACAGAAGGGATCCCGCACCCAACATTAAATATTATGTAGAAAGCTGCAAACTCTTAGAATTATACAGCCTTTCTAGTGGTATCTTAGGTGTATACGGGCCGTAAAATGACCGATTTGACCAAATTTGGGACCAGCCCCCAAAATCTGAAATATTACTTCGTTAGAGTATGAAACTCGGAGTATACATCACCTTCTGAGATGTATCTTAGCTGTAGCAGGGAGTAAAATGACTGTGGATGCCCCAGATGGGGTACTCACCCCAAAATCTGAAATATTGACATAGAACAACGAAACTTGATATACAGCCTTTTTAGGTTGTATCTTAGATGTATACGGGGTAAAATGACCGATTTGGCCAAATTTGAGGGACCGGCCCCCAAATCTGAAATATTGACCTAGAACGATGAAACTCGGTATATACCTTTCATATAAGGTACCATATCGCTACTATGGGTTAAATAGGCAGTACACATCCAAAAAGGGGCGTCCACCAAAGCCCACAAAACTAAATATTGGCGTAGAACAAACGAAGAACTTGCGTATCACATCTTCTATGATGTATCCTCGATACAAAAAAAAATAAAAAAAAATAAAAATTAAATAAATAAATAAATAAATAAAATTCTTATTCTTTTTATGTTTATAACTTACAAATTTACGTTTTTACATACCCTAAAGCAGTAAATCACTAAATCAAACCACTATCCACCCTCCCTCCTGACCATCTGTGATCTATTGATCTATTGATTAAGGTCAAATTTTTACTAAAATTGTAACGTTTTACATACCCTAAAGCAGTAAATCACTAAATCAAACCACTATCCAACCCTCCCTTCCTGACCATCTGTGATCTATTGAATCTAGGATTAGGTCAAACTTTTACTAAAAATTGTAAACGTTTACCATACCCTTAAAGCAGTAAATCACTAAATCAAAAACCAACTATCCAACCCTCCCTCCTGACCACTGTGATCTATTGACTCTATTGATTAAGGTCATATTTTTACTAAATTTTACCGTTTTACATACCCTAAATCAGTAAATCACTAATCAAACCACATCCAACCTCCCTACCCTGTCCAATTGTGATTCTCAGCTTATCTATTGATCTTATTGATAACAATATCACATAAATTCATTATATATGATCTATATATATATATCTTGTGAGCGCTCAAAACTCCACTAAAATAATACAGTCATATATCACTACCAAACTCCAGAAGCGCGACTACTCAATCGCGTAGGCCACAATGTGATCGTGAGTGTGAGCGATAGCGTGATACTATGACAAAGTATCACTATATAGCGCAAGATGAGTCTAATAAACACTCACAGCATACAGACACACACAGCCATCAAACTATATATATATCCCAACAAAAATCCCGCGCGACAATAAATCAAACAGTCCAATAGCAGCGCCCACAAAAAGCACAACAAGCGAACCACGAGCCAATACTATACGCATCAGTACACACGACTACTTCACCACGAAACACTTAATCGCATAGCTAGATAGACTGACATATACGCATCGCTCGATGCTGATCACCGGGGCACACACACCATGATAGAGCGCTCATCAGAGGAGACCGTGTGACACCGCCTGAGTAGAAGCATAAACTGGTTATTATCAAAGAGTCGACACATAACAACAGGTAAAGAACCAACATTAGCCAACAACCAAAAACGTCAGCAAATCTCATAAACAATATATAACAGAGAAAAACACATATACGTGCACACAATATAAAATGTATGTTTCAGAACATTGGTTACCTATACAACTGATCAACGAAGTAAGGAACCACCAGTGTATATAACGGTACTTCGCGAGAAACAATCACACACACACGAACACCGAAGCGACTCGCTGAGACCGTAACAATAACTAAAGAAAATATAATGATACAAAGAGACAACCTACAACAACTACACACCGAATACTAAGTAACACCGTGACACCCAGTCACACGACAGACACCGATCAACTACACTATATAAAGTAAACGTAAGGAGGGCACCAGCCCACAAAACTGAAATATTGGCCGATTATAGACAACGAAACTTGTTACATCTTTCTTATGATGCTATCCTCGATAGCACGAAAATAAAAAAAATTAAAATATTAACATAAATCCAAATAAATAAATAAAAATTCTTATCCTTTTTATGTTTATAATCTATCTATCAGAAACTTTCAACCTCCAGTCTCTTACCATACCCTATAAGCAGTCAACCATCACACTATAACTCAAACCCACAGCAACTTATCCACCCTCCCCTCGACCATTCTCGGGTAGAACTTCTACTATATCTATGAAACTCTAAGAGTATCCAAAAATTATTACTAAGATTATTGTAATCTTCTCTTCCCATTACATTACCTAAATCAGTAAATCACGTAACAAATCATAACCACTATCCAACCTCCTAGCTACCATCTTGAATCTAGATCATGATCTGATTCGCCAATTAAGGTCAAATTTTACTAAAATCTGTAACGTTAATTCAACTCACCGCGTCTATAAAGCAAGTAGAAATACACAACCTAAAATCAATGACACCATCCCAGCTACAACTCCCCTCAGCTACCACATCCGTGGATCTATTGCATCTATTGACCTTAAGGCATATTTTTTACTAAAATGTAACGTTTTACATACCCTAACATCACGAGAAAACACATAAATCTAATACACCTCGTCATCTATCCAACTTCTCTTCTCTCACCTGATCCAACTATTGTGAATCTGAAGTGATCTATTGATCTATTTACCATAAAATCATATATCATTATTTCAACACTAAATATTTAGACTTATAACCAGGTCTACCTTTACATACCCTAAATCAGACCCGAATATAATCACTAAACTAACTCGAGCCCACACTACCAACTAACTCTCACCCTAACCTCCGTATGACTCTGTCCCAAAAATGATGATCTCAACTTTGATCTAATTGATTATTGATTTAAGTTCACATTTCAATATCATTTTGGAGAAACATACCCATTCAACTAATCAAGGTTCTAACTTCCTCTATACACCAAAATCAATTCAAATTTATATCGTCCTCACCTCCGTAACAAAAGTTTCACATTAATTAAAACGCTACTTAGCATCATCATAAACTATAATATAGTGCCCACAAAGACAAACTGACACGCCTTAAACACAAAAAACGTTATCAAAAGTCCACACATAACAACAGTAAAGTAACCAACATAAAGCATACAAAGACGTACTCTATTCACACTTTGTCAAGCATATCTCAACATATTAACGTAAACCTTACACTGACACACATACAATAACATTAGCAAAAAATCTTTATCAGCAACATTGTAACTATCATACTATTCAACACGAATATACCTCAATAATCAAAATCAAGTTCCCACATCAATAACAACTAACAATGCGTGAACAATGAATCTGCAAGAGCCTCAAAATAGATGTACAAAGACAACAACACAACTATACACAGCACATGTGACCTAAACATACGCTTAACATTAACAAAGTTCCCACACTTAACACAGTAATAGTAACCTATTACCGAAAAGTAAACAATCAACCACTGCCGTCAGCATATCTACTAACATAACGATGAAATTCTGACACTAACATGCAATATTTAACTAAAATTATCTCTC
>JABUQX010057207.1:27500-49774 GCA_015478945.1 Trachelipus rathkii | reverse complement strand
ACCCAGAAGAGAGATAAATATACCACCTCGAGCTAAGACGTTTAGAACGTATATGAACTATTGCTTCCGATGTATGCATAGACTATATATATACTTCATCATAAATAATACCCGCAAAAGAAAGGCAAAGTAACCTTAGACTGAAGCGTGAAAGCATTTGGTAATTGTTTGGTAGGGTGTTTAGTATATACTAGTGTAATACACAACAGGTTTGAGAGAGAGATTAGCGTCTGATTAAATTATAGTAAAAACAGTAGAAAACCATGTTTTTCTGAAAGTTATAGTTAATTCTCTAGTAATTTCTTTTACTTCAAAAATTTATTCAGGACTCATCAGTTCAGTAATAAAACAAGTATTTGACGCATCTAAGGTTACTTTCCTGAAGAAGGGAAGTAGGTAGCACTAAACCGCAAAGAACAAAGCATTGATTTCCGTAGGGAATTAGTACAACCGTTGAAAGATACTGGTTAATCTTTTCATTTCAGATGTTTTTCTTTTTTAACTTTTTCAAACCTCACTAGTTTCAGGTATAAAAACAATATTTCACGCATCTAAGGTTTTTTTCCTGAAGAAGGAGGTAAGAACACTAAACCGCAAAGGAACCAAAGCATCGATGTCCGTAGGGAAATGTTACAACAGTTATAAGATTACTGTTAATCTTTCATTCAGTTTGTTTTCCTCTTTTTACTGTTTTCAGGATCACTTTTTCAGGTAATAAAAAATAATTACGCATCTAAGGTTACTTTTCCTGAGGAGGAGGTAGGTAGCTAAACCGCAAAAAAACAAAGCTTGATGTCCGTCAGGAAATAAGTTACAACATGAAAGATTATGTCAATCTTTAATTTTCAGTTATGTTTCCTTTTTTACTATATTCAGGACCTCACTAGTTTCAGGTAATAAAACAATAATTCACGCATCTAAGGTGACTTTTCCTGAAGAAGGGAGGTAGGTAGCAATAAACCGCAGGAACCAAAGCATTGCTGTCCGTAGGGAAATAGTTACAACAGTTGAAAGATAACTGTTAATCTTTCATTTCAGATGTTTTCCTCTTTTTACTATACTTCAGGACTACTATTTAAGGTTAATAAAAACAATATCACCCATCCTCCTGCATCTAAGGTTACTTTTCCTGAAGAAGGACGTAGGTAGCACTAAACCGCAAGGAACCAAAGCATTGATGTCCGTATTGAAATAGTTTCACAGTCGGAAGAAAACCTGTATTCTTTCATTTCAGATATGTTTTCTCTTTTACTATATTCAGGACCTCACAGGTTTCAGGTAAAAACAATAATTCACGCATCTAAGCTTACTTTCCTGAAGAAGGAGGTAAAGTAGCACTAAACCGCAAAGGAACCTAAGCAATGATGTCCGTAGGGAAATAGTTACAACAGTTGAAGATTACTTGTTATCCTTTCATTTCAGTTATGTTTCTCTTTTTACTATATTCGGGACCTCACTAGTTTCAGGTAATAAAAACAATATTCACGCAATCTAAGGTTACCTTTCTGAAGAAGAGGTAGGTAGCACTAAACCGCAAAGGAACAAAGCATTGATGTCCGTAAGGAAATAGTTACAACAGTTGAAAAGACTGCTGTTCATTTCATTTCAGATGTTTCTCTTTTTATATATATATAAGAACTCACTAGTTTCAGGTAATAAAAAAATAATATTCACGCATCTAAGGATACTTTTCCTGAAGAAGAGGTAGGTAGCAATAAACCGCAAAGGAACCAAAGCAATTGGAATTGTCCGTAGGCGAAATAGTTAAAACTAACATTTCATTATTATATTCTTTCATCTTCAGTTATTTATATTTAAAACTTTTTTACTATATTCAGGACCTCCCTAGTTTCAGGTAATAAAAACAATAATTCCCGACCCATCTAAGGTTACTTTTCCTAACAAGAAGGAGGTAGGTAGCACTAAACTGCAAAGGAACCAAGCATTGATGTCCGTAGGGGAATAGTTAAAACAGTTGAAAGATTACTGTTAATCTTACATTTCAGATATGTTTTCTCTTTTACTATATTAGGACCCTCAACTAGTTTCAGGTAATACAAACAATAATTCACGCATCTAAGTTACTTTTCCTGAAAAAGGAGTAGGTAGGCACTTAAACCGAAAGGAAACCAAAGCATTCGATGTCTGAGGGAAACTAGTTACAACAGTTGGAAAGATTACTGTTATCTTCATTTCTGTTATGTTTCTCTTTTTATACTAACTATTTAGGACCTCAACTAGTGTTCAGGTAATAAAACATAATTCACAACGCATCTAAGCGTTAATTTTCTTTTAAAAGCAGGGAGATCAGGTAGCACTTAAACCGCAAGGAACCAAAGCATTGTTGTCCGTAGGGAAATATTAACAACAGTTGAAAGATTACTGTTATTCCAACTTTCATTTCAGATATGTTTTATCTTTTTACTATATTCAGCACCTCACTAGTTTCCAGGTAATAAAAACAATATTCACGCGTCCGCGATCTAAGGTTATTTTCCTGAAGAGGAGGTAGGTACACAATAACCGCAAAGGAACCGAAAGCATTGAATGTCCCGTAGGGAAATAGTTACGGGGACAGTTGAAGATTACATACTTTTTAAATCTTTCATTTTCAGATGTTTTTCCCTCTTTTTACTTAATATTTCAGTGAACCTCACTAGTTTCAGGTTATAAAAACAATAATTCACGCATCTAAGGTTACTTTTCTTTAAGAGGGAGGTAGGTAGCACTAAATCCACAAGGAAACAAGCCATTGATGTCGATACTTACGAGGGAAATAGGTTATCAAACAGTTGAAAGGATTACTGTTAATCTTTCATTTCCGATATGTTTTCTCTTTTTACTATATTTCGGCTCTGATCTCACTAGTTTCAGTAATAAAAAAAAACAATATTATTAACACGCATCTAGGTTACTGTTTCCCCTGAAAAGGGAGTAGGTATGCAACTAAACCGCAAAGGCAACAAAGCATTGATGTCCGTTGAGAAATAGTACAAACACGAAAACACCAAAGAACATTGAAAGATTACTGTTGATCTTGTCATTTCAGTTATGTTTCTCTCTTTTAACTATATAGCAACCTCACTAAGTTTCAGGTAATAAAAACAATATTCACGTCATCTTAAGGAGTTACTTACTTTCCTGAAGAACGGAGTAGGTGTAGCAACTAAAGCTGCAAAAAAAACCAACGCATTTAATAGTCCGTAGGGAAAATAGTTACATTACGATGAAAGATTACTATGTAATCTTTCCAATTTCAATGTTTCATCTTTTTTATTAAACTCATACTTCCAGGACCTATAGTTCAAGGTAAAATAAAAACAAAAAATTCACATAGGCATCTAAGCGTTATGACTTTTACTACTTTTCCCTGAAGAAGGGGTTGGCTTGGCTTGAAAATTAGAATTTTGTGTCATTTTATGAAAAGTTAGGCTAAGCCAGGCAGAGAAAATTTCAAACATCTCACATAAGCTTTACTTTAAATGTTTCTTATTTTTATTGGTTAAAGACCCATCAATACTAATTATATAGCTACACCACACACATAACACAACCACATATACGTTATGACATATATAAAAGTTATTTATATTTCTATATAGTTAATTATATTAATATTATATTATATATATAATATAGGTTATAATTATATATATATATATATATATATATATATATATATACTATATATATACTTATATTATTTATTATTAAATTTTCATGAAACAAACTTATCTAAAGGTAATGGCTGAGTAAATTATATTGCCAGTCAATATTACATGGCTTATGGATACACCTAATGTAACAGAAATTTAAACAAGTAAGCATTTAGCAGTAAATAAGCCTTAAAAAATGGATATCTAGAGACCGTCATAACTTATTCATTGCCATTTTTCGAAACTTTTTTGTACTTTTCTTTTTTGACAGATCATTTATACGTAATGAATTAACCGTGATTTATGACCAAACATATAAAAATGTTGAGTTGGTGTTATACTATTATAATTACTATCCATAGACAAATGTTATTAAATTTTAAACTTTTATAGACATGAAATATTATTTCATATTTAGCTGATTCTTTTAGAAAAATGTTTAATTAGACTTGATCAAATAATAATACATTATACTCTAAGCGATTGGTAACAAATAAAAACTAAATAAATAAATAACTAACTTCCTATAACACAACAGGATATATATATATATATAAATATATATATATATATATATATATATATATATTTATATTATATATATAATATATATATATAATAATATATATATATATATATATATTATATAATAATTATAAATATATATTTATCATTTTACTAGATTTTCAGATGTTATTATACATTTATCTCTTTTACGATATATTCAGGAACTCACTAGTTTCAGTTAATAAAAACATATATGTGTATATAAAATATATATTTCCATATAGCTATATTAACACTAAATGATTTTTTCTACCGGAGAAAATGTGAAATCGTAACGAGAAAATAATTGTTTATGTTTAAAAGCGTGTATTTCAAGCACGTACCATCGCATCTTCTAAAACTCCAAACAATTGCTCACAAAGTTTCTCTATTCTGCTCCTTCGGGTGTCTCATCTATCTCTGCTTTTCCGGCTTGTATTGCATCGAGCGGCAGCATCGCCAAAGCAACTAGGGTAAGTAAAGCTAGGGAATATTTACCAGGATCTACTACGGGACAAGGATATATTTTATCAAGGAACCCTGGGATAACCAAATAACATAAAACGACAATCACTGTATTAAAATGGTGACTAAGCGTACACTTATATATAGTAATTCGAATTTTGAAGGAAATTTGACGCAGATGTGCGACAAGTTTCAGCAGACTTGTTATAATTAATTACAGTTGTTTTTAAGTGCTTTTCAAATTAATTGAATTACTTAGCATTCATAGTAAATGTTATTATCCAGTTTCCCTTCTTTAAAAATAAAGGTAATTGTATATTGTTTCTAGATTGGTCGCTAACCGAATATGGACATACTCCGGAAGGGAATAAAATAAAATTAGTATTGCCGTTAGTCATGCAGTACTTAACACCTGCGGTAAGTAATATATATAGTATATATATATATATATATATATATATATATATATATATATATATATATATATATATATATATATATATATATATATATATATATATATATATATAGTTAGAAAGGGGAAATAATACCATAATAGCTTTATATGATTATATATATTATAGTATACTATCAGTACGTAATATTATATATAATATATATATATAATCTATATATTATAATAGTATATATATATTATCTATATAATATATTATATATATATATATTATATATATATATATTTTATCTATATATATAATATGGTATGAATATATATTTTATATATATACTATATATATAGAGAGAGAGATAAGAAGTGAGGAGACGTAAAGAGAGAAGAGAGAGAGAGAGAGTATGAAGAATGAGAGAGAGTCTATGAGGCGAAAAAGCTCGTAAGTCATGGAAGAATGAGTTAAAGAGGTATAATAAGAATAAAAAAATTTCAATATTTTTTCACAAAAAAATATTTCAGATTAGAAAGTGTACGGACTATTCAATGAGTGAAGGGTGCACCAGTCCCCACTAAACACAGGCCGAACATTTATTCTGAAACAAACTACCCTTACAGCTCACAAGACATCACAATAGGTTTCTATCTTCTTCTGGTACATAAAACTACTGAAATATAATTTATATAAAAAATATGTAAAATAATTATATTAAATTTAAAATTCAAATTTCATTTTCTTTTTACTAATATTATTTTTTTTCTCCTCAACACAAGACTAGACAACCGATCGTTTGATTTAATTATTCATTTATTAAGGCGCAATCCAAAATTACTGCAGTAATTACTGCATGGTTGTCTTTTAAAAGAAGTTGAAGTACATGTAATGAAAACTCGCGCAACAGAGAGATTCTGAAGATCGCCATATTTTGGTGTATTTATTTTAAAAAAAAAAGAAAAAAAGAAAAAAACTTGGAAATATATTGCCTTAAAGATATTTTTAATCTATATCTAGTTTATGGATAGTTAAACAGAGCTTTTTGGTAAACTTAAATTCGAATTAATATATTCCACTGCATATGACCAAAACTTTTCTAATAATTTTAATTAGACCGAATATAAAGATAACTCTATACATTAGAGATAACAGTACCTAGGTTAAGTTGAAGTATGGATGCAAAACCAAATTGGAGGAGCGATTTTGGATGCGTTGTCTTAGCAAAAATTAATCCATTCAGTGCCTATTATGATAATTGCTTCTACATTTGATTCTAACTTTGTTAATTAGAACAGCATCTAATACATATTTATTCAATAACATTAACAGCATTTACCGTAAGAATTCTTGACACAAAAGAATTGTCATGAATTTGAATAGCCGGCGAGGACATTTTGTCATTTTTGTGTTGGAGACTGGTCGGACTGGCTCTCTTGAATGTCTTTCACGATCACTTGGAATGTTTTATTACTTCGTAGGAGGTGTCCCTCGGAGGGTTTCGTACTAATAGCCTAGGTGGTTATCTCCAGCATGGAGCCGCATATTCCCTCTTTTATCTTTCACCTAAACAAATATATAAATCAATTACTGTTTAGTACTTAGAGAAGAATTGATTAATTGACTAAGAATTACTGCTATATGTATATATTTATATCTATATAATATAATAATATATATATAATAATCATAATATATATAAATATAATTATATATATATAATATATATATATTATATATAATTATATACATCACTAAAATCACGAGTTATATATAATACTAATAAGTATATACTATATATATTATATATTTAGTAATAATATATATATATATATATAATATATAATATATATATATATATAATAAGATTATATATTATAATGTATATATAAACAATATATATATATATATATATATATATATTATATTATATGGTTTATAGATTCATAGAAAGCTTATGAAATAATTAGGAGAGATTTCCGCTATTATTCAATAGTAATATATAATGTTACTATTATATTATCCTCTCATATATATATCTGACTACACTATTATATATTTATATATATATATTTATTAATATATATATATTATATATATATATAAATATATACTATATATATATATATATATATATATTGATATATATATATATATATTATATAGTATATAAAAAACCCATCATCAGCTAAAATAATGATTAAAATACAATAAAACAATATTCTAAAAGTAAATTTTTAGAATTTATTTTAATTGTAAGTTTTAATCTTTATTTTAGCTGATGATGGGTTTGGGTTAACCCCGAAAACGTTCCTATTAAATGAAATCAAGCTTTTGTTTGTCTTTTTCTTTCTTATCAAAGTTGAGGTTCCTAAGAACCAATTTCATTGGATATATATATATATATATAGTATATATAATATATATATATATATATATAATATATATATATAATATATATATTATATATATATATATTAATATATATATATATATATTATAAAAACTTATAGTCAAGGCTTTGTCAGAGAGAGTTTATTTCTTGGAAACCTGGGGGTTGCCAAATGCAAAGAGTAGAGAGCGGTTTTTGGATAGTTGAAAATTCATTCGCCGTTTGATTTCGAACTGTTAGTTCAAAAATTAATTTTCATTCGCTTTTATTTTCTGAACTGATAAGTTCTCTTTTAAAATCATTCGTTGTAAGGCTTCGTGCCGGTAACAATTTTCACTGTTAAGCTTCGTGCTGAGTTAAAGTTTAATATTCAAATATTCCTTTAATCGAATATCGTTCTGTATGTGCATTTTAATTTAACATTCTGGAAAGCTAAAAACGGGTCAACTACTTCGTTTTGAGCTTGGGAAAACAAACTTTTCTCAATAAGCTTAAAAATTAACCTAGTGTATTATCCCACTATTTAACTAACTATTTTAGTTATAGTGAAGACCTAAGGCTTTCAAGAGTATACTCTCTTAAATATTCTGACTTGCAGTGCACATAATCTAAACTATTATTGCACTGGCCAATATTCAATTCTTTTAGAATTTCGTCAAGTTCTTAATCTGAACTTTCTATAATCTGATGAGCGTATTATGCTGGTCTTTAATATTCTGATGAGCGTAATATGCTGATCTCTATTCAATAAAATGATATAATTTAACAATTATATTATCTTGAGAAAAGTTTGTAAATTTAAAAGTTGTTTTTCTCGCTAAAATTTAGTATTTCGTAGTCAGTAAACTACTGGCGTTTAAAGTTTAAATTTAGTATTTCGTAGTCAGTAAACTACTGGCGTTTAAAGTTTAAATTTAGTATTTCGTAGTCGGTAAAATACTGGCGTTTAAAGTTTAAATTTCCTACGTGGAAATTTTTCGTAACTTCATTTATCTATTTTGTGTGTGTGTGAAGCAAAGTTGCTTTTTTCAATATTCTGAGAAAGAAAAATATTTCTCATTAAAAAATCCTTTTTCGAAAAAAAAAAACTGATTAGTTTTGTTTAAGCACACACATTATATATTCTGCAGAAGTTTGCGCTTTGAAATAATCTGCGTTCGATTCGAAAATATTCTGCAGATTAGACCTGTAAATTAAAGATTTTAAATATATATATATTATACATAAAGGTCATATATTCACGCATATATATTCTGCTGCGTTTGTGGAGAAGTCGGTCTCTTGTATATAATTTTGTAGTATTTTTTTAGTTAACTGTCCAGATATTTATATATAAATCTGGATTGTTTCAAATAATCGAGACTTCTCCTCCTTTCAAATATATTAAATATTTTGTGGTGAAAAGTTTTGCGTTTATAAAAAATATACATCACCTTTCGGCAATTTACAAACTAAAAATAAATTATTAATTTGGGGTTTTTGGGTATTTATTCTTGTCCCTATCGCAAATCATTGCGCATTAAATCTTTTTAAATTCCGGGGGTAGTTTTAGAAATTTTTCTTTTGCGTTTTTATTTTGCGTATTTTTTGCTTTTGCGTTTTTTTCAAATAATTCATTTTACAAAAATGTCTCTTTTCGAAGATGAATCACTCAGACAAATCGTGTCTGAGTTGGAGGACAGTGTCAGTGAAAATTTTGGGAGGGAGGACGATAACACTCTCTCTCCAGAAGAATTAGTCGACCTCACGAAAGAGGTTAAGTCAAAACTGTCCCCTATTAAGAGACTGAGAGCTGTGATTAAAAGGAAAATCACGCTCCTTTTCAAAAATCTTCTCGATCTTTCTGCCACTGAAAGCCAGGAAGATAATCATATCGTTTCCTCAAAACTGAAGGAAATTAAATCAAAATTGGAGGAAGTTAAAAACTTTGATGCTCTGATCGAAGAAGTCATCACAAAGTCTTCCATTCTTCAGTATGACTCGTCAATTTTGGACGAGGAAATAATTGAAGCGGTACATTATCATACCCAGAATGAAAAATTAATCTGGCGTATGACACCGCGTTTTAGTTCTCCATCTTCTTCTCCTCCGTCTGCGCCTCCTGCAGCTTCAGAGGCCTCTCTTGAAGACGGAATATCACGTCAAGAGATGCAGAATATAATCAAAAATATTCATGCATCAAAACAGGAAGTAAAAATTCCTGCAATAAAGTGTCAAGAGTTCAGGGGTGAGGGGGACCGGCATTCTTTCCGATCGTTTATTCTGTCCTTTCAAAATGTTTATGGGGCCAGAAAAGATATTTCTAGCGCTGCAAAATTGCAGTATTTAAAGTCATTGTTATCAGGTAATGCGCTCAAAGATATTGAGCATTTAACTAATGTCGACTCCAATTTGGAAGTCGCTTTCGAAATATTAAAGAACCTTTACTTAGACGAATCATATATTATTGATTCTCTGTTTCATAAAATCGATTCTGCGCCTATTTTAGAGAATAATCCTGAACATATTCGTATATTCCTGTCTGAAGTGAGAGCATATATTCATGAGCTCAAGGAGTTTGGACTCGATTTCTTTGAAGAGCCTTCGGCGGGCTGTAAGCTCATGAGTCATATAATCGTGGACAAACTTCCAACTGGCTTTCTTCGTGAGCTCAAATTAATCACACAGGATGAATATCCTTCCGTTAATATAATTTTGGAGCATTACGGTAAAATAATCAAGTCTATGGAGAAGGGGAGGGGAAAAAATAAATCTGCCCCTAAAAAGGGATTTGACCGTAATCGTGCTCCTTTTGAGCATAAATCGGCTAAATCGTCAGCTTTTAACGCTTCCTCTAAAGAGGATAGTTCGAAATCTTCATCGTCAGAAGATGAAACAGAACGCAGTCAAAAGAGTGGGAGATTTAAAAATTCTTCTAAATCATTTATTTCGAAATGTAAATTTTGCAACAGAAATCATCGCATGATTTCTTGTGAAGTATATTCTTCTCCTGAAAGCAGGAGAGATCGCTGTAAAGAGCTGCGCATGTGCTTCAGCTGCTCAAGCAGCAAGCATTTCGCTAATAAATGTCCTGCCAAGAGTTGGACTTAGTCACCCATGCGGCAAATGTGGCCAAAAATCCCACATAACGGCTTTATGTTTTCCAAATAGCAGAAACGTGTCCGGTGGCCTTTTCGGTAGATAGTCGTCCGTCAACATCAGTCTCGAATGAGGAAGGTAGTCAAGCCGGCGGCTCTTCTAATCATATCTGTATAAATACAGGTACAGCCTCATCCGTGGGTCAAAATATTCTGCCCACTCTCTCCCTTAACATCAAGAAGGGCAATAAAATAGTCCCTGTACGCGTGCTTCTCGATTTCGGTAGTCAGTCCACGTATTTTCATAGGAGCATTCTTAAAAAATTGGGAGTCGATGAAAATAGTCTTCTAATTCATCAGGGCTCCATGAAAACATTTTTGGGAGAGGAGTTAAGATCCTTGCGTTCTTTAAATTTAGAGATGGGTATTTGTTGTGGGAAATATTCTAGCCTACCTGTAAATATTGATTCTGAATTGGATATCGGCTTTTATGTAAAAGGCCTGACGGAGGCTATGAAAAATATTACCCAAAATGGTTTCAAAGTGGCAGATAGTCACTATCAAAATAATAATGTTGACAGGGTTTCAAATATTCATGGGCTGCTGGGCATCGATGCTCTTCATTTATTAAAGCATTTTAAAACCGTAAAATGCATTCGGGGCAGTGCCCTAGAGACTTGTCATGGGTACGTGCCTTTCGGGCCTGTAACATCTTTTTTGACACCTTCCCAAAATGAGAAAATCTTTGGGAAGAATTTTTCGCCGAAAGCTGTCAAAAAATCATGACAGAATTCCGAGCTCCCCATACCTTCAAATATTCAAAGATCTGTCAGGAACGTCCCGGAACATGTAATTAATCTTGTAGTGGAACCGGTACCTTCGTACTTCGACCCACTCTTACATACCCATACTGAGTCTGATTTGGACTTGGGCCTGGAGAACCTCTATAAATTAGAGTCTCTGGGTATCAATGAGGAGCGGGACCAGGGTTCCATTGACGAAATATTCATTAAAAGATTCCACGAAGGGATAGAGTTCCGAGACGGAAGGTACCACGTGGAACTTCCGTGGTTTCAAGAAATTCTTGAGCAGGTCCCATCAAATCATCACGTTGCTCTTGCAACGATGCAACGAGTCAAAAAGAAATTGACTGCTCAAGGCTTGCTTAACAAGTATGGGGAAATATTCAAGGAATACCAAAAAGAAGGTATTGTGGAGGCTGTGGAGGTGCATCCGAAAGATTATCATAAATTCATCTGGATACCCCACAGACCTATAATAAAACAGGCCCTTCAAGTGACGACAAAAATTCGTCCCGTCTTTAACTGCAGCCTGAAGATAGGTTGTAGTCCTTCACTTAATCAGGCATCGTATCCAGGGGTAGATTTAATCGCTTCCCTATTTAAATTATTACTGTCTTTCAGAACGAACAAATTCATCGTTCTGGCGGATATTTCGAAAGCCTTCCTCCAGATCAAATTAAAATTAGAAGAGGACAGAAATCGCTTCTGTTTTTTCTGGGAGGCTGATGGCGAGTTACTCACTTACCGTTATGCCACCATCATCTTCGGGTTGGCTGTCAGCCCTTATGTTCTAGGGGCTGTTATACAACATCACGCCAAAAAATACCCTCCTGATCTCTGTACCTCTCTTCTTCAAAATAATCTGTACGTTGATAATTTTTTGTACACTTCTTCGTCTGTAGACGAACTTCAAGATATTTTTCGAGAGGCCACCTCACGTATGAGTGAGGGGGGCTTCAACTTGTGCTCCTGGAACTCAAATTGTCCAGATCTCAAAGAAATATTCAAGGAGGAGGGTAAACTTGCAACTCATCAAAGTGATGAAGAAAGAGTTTTAGGGTATTTATATAATACCGTTCAAGATAGTCTGAGTCTTAGTGACTTTTCATTAAATATTGTCTCTACCAAGAGACAGCTCCTGTCGGAGATCTCAAAAGTATTCGATCCCCTATGCCTTTACCTCCCCGTCACCGTTCGAGGCCGTCTTCTTATGAAGAAAACTTGGGAAGTGGACATGGGGTGGGACGATATAATCGCTCCCGAAATCAAAAATTCATGGGAGAAGTTGAGCAAGGACCTTAACTCTCTGAAGGAGGTCTCTTTTAGAAGATCTTCATTTGAGTCAAGTGACTCTGATTTAAGTATTCATATATTCTGCGATGCAAGCACTGTTGCTTATGGCTTCGTAGTGTATGTTTCGTCTGCGGCAGAGGGTCCAAATCTTCTTTGGTCAAAGGGAAAAATCGCTCCTGCAAAAGGAAGAACGCTTCCCTGTTTGGAGTTATTGTCTGTGTTTTTAGCATTAAAGTGCTTACCACAAATGTTAAGTGGACTGTCGGGTGTCAAGTTCAAGGAATTGAACATATTCTCCGACTCGCAGATAACTCTTCATTGGATCCAAAATAGGATCTCGAAAGTTAAGCAAATATTCGTGAGGAATCGTGTGCAAGATATTCGCGCCATGAGCTCTTCGCTTCAAGAGGAATATTCGTTAAGTCCTAAATTTCTATACGTCAGAACAGAAGATAATCCAGCTGACCTTCTGACCAGAGGTATTTCCTTCAAGGAATTTCAAAAGAACATGTCCTTCTGGACTAAAGGGCCAAAATGGCTCTCTTTAAATAGTGTTTACTGGCCATCAGCTGAACTGGAAATAGCATCTCCAGTTTTTGCTGTTGTTCAAGGTGGCAATGAACCTCCTGTAGTGGATTTGTCCAAATATTCAAACTTGCACAAGCTATATCGAGTAGTAGCTTTATTATTCCAGTTTGGAGCCTTGTCAAGAGGTGTGACAATTAATCATGATTTAAAAGCACGTCTGTATTGTCTGCAGACAATGCAGAAAGAATCGTTCTCGAAAGAACTTCAATTTTTAGAAGAGATTAAAAATAATCCTTCTTTCACAGGCCAAGTTCCGGACTTGGTAAATAATCTGAACTTGTTCTTGGATGAAAATAATCTCATCAGGAGCAAGGGTCGTTTGTCAAGATGCAATTATTACAATTATGACGTAATTAATCCCATCTTGCTGTCAAAAAGTCACCACCTCTCCAAGTTAATCATAAGAGATGCTCACCATAAGTGTAAACATCTAGGCATACAAGCCACTCTTACAAATATTCGGCTCCAAGGCTTCTGGGTGACTTCAGCGCGTACCTCCATCAAAAATGTTTTGCAGGAATGCATAATCTGCAAAAAGTTCAATAATTTTGCTTTTCGGTACCCGCGCTTCACCAATTATTCAAAAGACCAGGTGGAATTATTCAGGCCTTTTAAGCATGTAGGTGTTGACTACACCAAACATTGGTGGATCAAAGTCAAAGGCTCTGACTCAGCCCAAAAAATGTTCATACTCATTTACACCTGTCTTAATATTCGTGCGGTCTATTTAGACCTTATAGATGACATGTCATCTAAATCATTTATACAATCGTTCCAACGATTTGTTAATCGTTTCGGAGTGCCTGACTGTGTCTATAGCGACAACGCGCGCTCCTTCAATCAAGGAACTGATTTCTTAGGAACTTTCCTCGTGTCAGAAAATGGGAGTGAGTTTTTAAGAAAAAATCAGATTTCGCATAAGCGAATTCCTCTGTATAGCCCATGGGTAGGAAGCCAGTGGGAACGGTTAATACGTGTGGTGAAGGATTGTTTATTCAAAACAATTGGACGTTCCTCGTTGAATTATTTCGACTTCATTACGATATTGTCAGATATTGCTGATGCTATAAATTCACGTCCGCTCACCTACACCACAAGTTCAAATGAGATATTACCTCTTACTCCCAACGATTTCATCAAACCCTTGTCAAAAACCGCTATGGCATTACCCGGAGCTTGGTCAAATAATCAGTTCTGGGAGTCAACTTCGGCTAAGAAAGAGCTAGTAAAGTCACTGAAATATTCTTCAGAAAAATTCGAAGAATTTCGTACAAGGTGGTACAATGAGTACCTCCTCAGTCTTAGAGAGACTGGAAGAGATCTCTACCAGGTCAGCTGGAATAATCTAGTCAAAAAGAATGACGTTGTTCTTATCAAAAGTCCAGTGAAAGAACGTCCTTACTGGCAGATGGGGATAGTCGTAGATCTTATAATCGGTGACGACAATAAAGTCAGATCGGTGTACGTCAGGACTCCTGGGGGACAAGTCAGCTTGTATCCAGTCAAATATTTGTATCCCCTAGAGCTTTCTTTGACCCATAGTGGTTCAACACCCTCATCGTCAAACACAGTCCCTGTCCTTCCAGCAAATCCATCATTAAATATTCCTGGAGGGGTGAACCCCCCTTCTACGTCTGCGACGGATGCTGGAAGTTCATCAACGCCAGCTGATAGAGATATCAAAAATAGTCGGCCTAAGCGGAAAGCTGCAGAAGCTGCAAGAAAAAATATTCTGATGTATGATTCATCGGAAGAATCAGATTAAATATTCTGCAGCTGTTTTCAATATTCATTCTAAGTAGTCAAGTTCTGACTTCTGCCCTATAGAGGCCAGAAGCCATCCCCCTGGGAGGATATAAAAATTAATCGTCAGAGTTGTCAGAAGCGAAGTTTATTTCTTGGAAACCTGAGGGTTGCCAAATGCAAAGAGTAGAGAGCGGTTTTTGGATATTTGAAAATTCATTCGCCTTTTGATTTCGAACTGTTAAGTTCAAATTAATTTTCATTCGCTTTTATTTTCTGAACTGATAAGTTCTCTTTTAAAATCATTCGTTGTAAGGCTTCGTGCCGGTAACAATTTTCATTGTAAAACTTCGTGCAAGTTAAAAGTTTATTCTCATATTTTCAAATGATCGAATATCGTTCTGTATGTGCATTTAATTTAACATTCTGGAAAGCTTATAACGGGTCAACTATTTCGTTTTAAGCTTGGGAAAACAAACTTTTCTCAATAAGCTTAAAAATTAACCTAGTATATTATCCCACTATTTAACTATTTTAGTTATAGTGAAGACCTAAGGCTTTCAGGAGTATACTCTCTTAAATATTCTGACTTGCAGTGCACATAATAAACTATATTGCACCCTGGGGCCAATATCTTAAATTCTTTTAGAATTTTCGTCAAGTTCTTAATCTGAACTTTCTCACTTACTATAATCTGATGAGCGTATTATGCTGGTCTAAAATATTCTGATGAGCGTAATATGCTGATCTCTATTCAATAAAATGGATATAATTACAATCACTATACTTAATACTCATAATATATAATATATATATATATACTACACCATCATTATATAATATTATATATTATATATACTATATATACACTCAAACATATTATATTTTATATACTAATATACATATATATACTATATATAACACACCTCACTATACCTACATATATACAATACCTATCACTATATATATACATACTCACTACCTCCACTATACTCCACACCTATATATATATATACCTATATATATTTTATATATATACTTATATATATACATAATATATATATACTCACCTATAATACTACTCACAACTACTACAACATACTACTAATATATATAAAGAATTTTTTAAACTCCGGGTAGATAAATGACACTTCTATGGAAGATGTTTCATTCCAATATCTTGTATCTTTATTTTATTTTTTAAAAACAATTTTTTCCATTCAGCTAAAATCTTTCTATTAAGTAAAATTCTTCTTAAACAAATGAGAAAAGTTTTTTTCGCTATTTACCTGGTTATCATAAACTACTTTTCAGATGGTGGCTTTTATCGGTCTCGGGCAGTTTCGGCTGCGGTTAATCGTCGTTCAGCGGATCGTCGCTTTTTTTCAGCTCTTCTATGTTTGGCAATCAATATTTATACGGAACATCTCAGCAAAAGGTGGAGTGGATTTCATGGCGGAGAATTATATAATTCTTCTTCTTATTCTTTCTCTTTCTTCTTCTTTCTTCTTTCTTCTTCTTCTTCTTCCTTCCTTCAAATCTCATCTCTTTCACCTATCTTTTCCTTCTCTTCTTCTTATCTTTTCTCTTTCTCTTACTTCTTCTTCTTCTTCTTCCTATTTTTCTGTTTTTTTCTTTTTTCTTCTTTTCCTCTCTTTTCCTTTCTTCTTCTTCTTCCTCTTCTTCATCTTCTTCTTTATCTTGACTTTTTTTCGTATTTCTATTTTTTTTTTTTTTTCTGTTTTTTTCCTTTCTCTTTTATTTTAATCTTATAATTTTCCCGTAGCTTTGATTTATCTCTATGTATTTTTTTTTTTGTTTTTTCTCTTTTTTTTTCTTTTGTTGTTTTTCTTTTTTTTTTTTTTTTTCTGTTTGTTGTCTTTTTTGTTTTTGTTTTGGCTTTTTTCTTTTTATTTTTTTGTTTTCTTTTGTTTTCTTGTCTTTCTTCTTCTTCTTCTCTTATTATATTATTCTTATATTATTATTTTTCTTGATTATTATTATTATTCTTTATTATTATTATTATTATTATTATTATTATTATTATTATTATTATTATTATTATTATTATTATTATTATTATTATTATTATTATTATTATTATTATTATTATTATTATTTTACTTTTATTATATTCTTATTCTTATTATTATTTTAATTTATATTAATATTATTATTTATTATTATTATTATTATTTATTATTATTTTTATTGTTATTATTATTATTTCTTCTACGTATTATTATTTTCATTTTTAAGTTTAATTTTAAGTTTAAGTTTAAGTTTAAGTTTAGTTAGTTTAAGTTTAAGTTTAATTTGAGTTTAATTTTAATTTTATTTTAATTTAATTTTAATTTTAATTTTAATTTTAATTTTAATTTTAATTTTATTATGTAGGCTAGTCCTAATGAAATTGTGTGGGTAATGCGAGGAGCCATTATTGTGGCAGCTCTGATAGCCACAACCATCGCAGTTCTTATTCATAGCATTTACTACCTCTTGTAAGTCTTTCTTTTTCTTGCAATCTTTCCCAATTCCTTATTTTTTTTTTTTTTTTATTATTTTATGTTATTTACTAATAATTTTGTTTGTGAATAATTAAGGTATTTTGATATTAGCATTTAAATATTAAGGAATAGTGATGTGGCTCCATTTATTATTATTATTATTATTATTATTATTATTATTATTATTATTATTATTTTACAGCATTGTAATTATTATTATTATTATTATTATTATTATTATTATTATTATTATTATTATTATTATTATTATTATTATTATTATTATTATTATTATTATTATTATTATTATTATTATTATTTTATTATATTATTATTTTATGCAGTATGTTAATATGAAATTTGTTGGTAATTATATATTATAATATATAATATATTATTATATATATATAATATATATATATATAATATATATATATATATTATATATATATATAATATATAATATATATATATATATATGATAAATTATATTATTCTTTTAAATTGAATTTTATTTTAGATGGATTTTATGTATTAATTAAATTTCTAAATCTCATTGATAGAATATTGTTCACATTAATTAAACAAAAAAAAATTACATTTTTGAAAAGATAATTAAAAAATCTAAATTGAATTCCATGTACAACAAATACTTAAGTCATTTATTTATATTATTTATTATAGTTATAATCTTAGCTTTTTTATTTTTCCAATTTGCTTTTTCTTTTTGTTATTATTGTTTTTGTTTTTTTTCTTTTGCTTTCGTTTCAATATTGTTTCTTTTTTTCGCTTTTAGTTTTTTTTTAGTTTTTTTTTTTACTAATTATTTTATTGCTTTAGATTTTTAATATTTTTAGTTTTAGAGATATTTTGGTTTATTATTCCTCTTCGATTGTTGTAAAGAAATATATACATGCAAATATGCATTATCATAATTATTTTCAGATTTTTCTTTACTAGTATCTATTTATCACCTAGATTTAGTTAGATTACCTTGTTTCTTAGTTTCTATTAGCACCCAGATTTTAGTTAGATAACCTTGTTTTACTAGTATCTATTTATCACCCAGATTTAGTAGATAGCCTTGTTTTACTAGTATCTATTTATCACCCAGATTTAGTAGATAACCTTGTTTTACTAGTATCTATATATCATCCAGATTTAGTAGGTACTTACTTTACTAGTATCTATTATCACCCAGATTTAGTAGATAACCTTGTTTTACTAGTATCTATATATCACCCAGATTTAGTAGGTAATCTTATTTATTCAACCTTTAATTATTGTTTATCCTTATTCATGTGTGAATATATATATACCTATAAACAAGTTTAAACTCTTAATTTACTTGAGACATCCTTAATTTGCCGTTGGCTTAAAAATGAAATTGAAGTCGGAGGTTGTTTTCGGGCTATTATGTTTAACATGTGTTTCAGCAACGTTGCGGAAAAGAAGCTTGTCTGAAAGAAGAGGGGAAAATCTCTTACAATCGAGGTCGGGGTCTTTTCGACAAAATTTTTCAATACGTGAAGCCGAAGAATCTGTAGTTACGGAGGCTCACGTTTGGTGAATGTAGTGTTTCGTTCAAAATTTATCGTCAACTCTTGTAATACAATCATTTAACAGAACCATTTATCAGTAACATTAGTCTTCACGATCTCCTGTTATTAATGAATAGATTATGTCTAGTAAAGGTTCTGTATTTTATTGTATTACTTGGGTGTAGCTTTATTCATAGCTGCTTAATGGTACGATTTGCAATTTAGTTTCGATTCAGAGATATTTTTAAAAATATCAGATTTATTATTTATGTAATTATTAAATCAAATTTATCTCTACTGTTAATTTTTAAGAACTTCTTTTAGCATTAATTTTATTCTTTTCAAATTAATGCTAATAATGAATAATTTTTTTTTTTCAAATTTATCTTCAGCAGCTCAAACTTTTATGTAAAATATGCATAATTTTAAAAGCTTTCTGAAATTAATTTGTAAAATATACATAATTTTAAAAGCTTATTAAAATTAAAATATTAACTAATGTCAAGAACTTGCAGAGATTAATATTTAAATTAATATTTAAATATGCTTAAAAAAATACTTAATTATTGTTTTAATAATTGTTTTGATAAATTATCACAAATAAAAATTAAATATATAAAATATTAAAAATTTTATATCGAAATAAGTAAATTGTGAATTACAATTATAGTTTTTCATACAATTTTATTGCTATTAACAAGTAATTGACAATTGTAGAAGACTATAATTTACTTTGAATGCAATTTGTTGTTAAATATTGACAAGTACATTCTTAATTATTTTTATGCATGTTTACAAACTTTAAGTAACAAAAATATATGCCATTATTTTGCATAAGTATTTACATAGATTACTTCATTTTCTATAAAGTTTTTTTAATTGAAGCATAAAAGAAGTTAGCTTAGTAATAAGATCAATCTGATTTAATTATTACTTCAATAATTTTATAAATGTTGAATATAAGCTTAAATTAATTTCAAATTCATAATATGTTAAAATAATAAATACTGATATAGTGACGAAATAAACGCCATAAAGGAATTTAGTCATTGAAAATTAACAATAAATATTAGTTGATAACTTTTTGAATGATAAATTAAATGTAAATTACATCAATTTCAACGTGTTTGGAAGTTTAAAATGAAATTGTAGAAGAAAATATTATATATATATATATATATATATATATATATATATATATATATATATATATATATATATATATATATATATATATATATATATATATATATATATATATATATATATATATATATATTAAATATATATATATATATATAATATATTATATATTATATTATAAATATAAAAAATCACAATATATACATAATTATGAAATATATATATATATATATATATATATATATATTATATATAATATATATATCATTTAAGCAAGTCCAGCAAACATATACGTTATGTCAAGCTGAAAATATGAATTCATTCAAGTATTTTACAAACCAGTTCCATAATTTTAATATTTCATATAAATTATTTCACGAATTATTTGGAACATTTTTAAAGAAATTTATATTATTTTTTCATTTACTTTTAGTCATGAAAATAAAATCACATATTTACATACAATTTTTGTAACAATAATATATATATAAAAATAAAAAAATATAGATAAAAAAAAAAAAAAAAAAAAAAAAAAAAAAAAATTAAGAAAGGTCGCCACAAGAGAGAGTAGCTAAAAGTGGCCGGGCCTCGAATATAAGGTAAAACTATTAAGAGAAAGATAAGAACTGGATAATTTAGCTCAGTGTATTAAAGCGCCAGTAAACCATTCCGATAGACGATGGTTCGAATTCTCCTTATGGAATTTGTAATTTTTGCCGTATTTTATAGACCTTATTTAAAAGCTACAACTAATTTAATTTAAATAAAAATATATTAAAACCCTTAAATATTAAAGAAAATAAAAATAAATATAATAATATATATATATTTATATATATATATATATTTTAAATTTATATTTTTTTGTTAAAATTTTTTTATATAATTTTATATATATAATATATATATATTATATATATATATATATATATAATAATATATAATATATATAATATATATGGGTCATGTTAATTTTTTCTTACGTTCTTTGGTGAAGTTTTTTTTATAATGAAAAGTTAAATTTTACCCTATGAAAGAGAAATGATAAGTTATTCAATATTTACAGTAATGGTGAAGCTCGATAAAATTTTTTAATCTTTTCTTTTTAATTTTTTATTTATATTTAAAGTTTTTATTTTACAAGTTAATATAATTACAAAACTGAAATGGTGTTGGAAAAAAAATGTTCAAAGAGTCTTTCTTTCAATATTTTTAACTGACTTTATTTAGTTTTCTTATGGTATTTAATTTACATTACACTAAACAAGAAGGAATTAGATATTTGTCTCAACCAGTGTGTGTTAAATTCAAAAACTACTTGCGGGAGGTAATAAATCATTTATTTTTAAATTCGAAAATTGATGTTACCTTAGGTAGGTTACTTTATTGTAAACGTTATGATTAAGTTCAGGTTATGTTCGGTTAGTTAGGTTAGGTAGGTTTTAGGTTAGGTTAGGTTAGGTTAGGCTAGGTTGTTAGGTTTAGGTTAGTTTAGGTTCAGGCGTTAGGTTAGGTTTGGTTAGGATTTGTTATGGTTAGGTTAGGTTAGGTTAGGTTAGGTTTTAAGCTTAAATTAGGTTAGGTAAGTTACATAGGTTAGATTATGGGATAGATTAGGTTAGATTGCATTTAGATTAAGAAGTCAACTTTGTTTAAAAATAAAAATTTAATTTATATTAACAGGTTTGTGCTAATTAATCCAATATTCATTGGTGAAACAAAACATGAAGGTGGAAAGTACGTGGAGTTTGTTTTTAAATATAAAACTAAAAAACAAAAAGGATAATGAACATTAAAGATCATTCATTCATATGTTTGATAGGTTTGATTTTGTATTTTAAAAGAAATGAAAGGAAAGTTATATTTGAAACAAGATTGAAAGAACAATCAGAATTTTAAACATACATACCAACGTATATATATATATATATATATATATATATATATATATAATTATATAATATAATATATATATAATATATATAGATATATATATATATATAGTATATATTATATATATATATATATATATATATATATATATTATATAATATAAATATATTATATATATATATATATATATATATATATATATAATATATATATATATATATATATA
>JABUQX010057207.1:20000-22500 GCA_015478945.1 Trachelipus rathkii | reverse complement strand
CCCATTTACAAATCAACAAAATGTTCCTAATGCTAATCTATGCCATAGCATCCCATTTGTTTTGTTATCCTGTGTATGGTTCATAAGATTCTTAATACCCTTTCATATATTATAGGATTTTAACATTACAGAAATATAGTGAATTTACAATATAACACTTATTTAAAAATATACTTTTAATTAGAATGGTATCTCTTCTTAGTAAATTATATAATAATCATATGATATTAAAAAAATAATTTAAACTGTTGAATAAAAGAGATGAAATCATTACTTAATCACATAATATATATTAGTTACACTTTGTAAACACATTTTTTTTGTCTTTATGCAACAACTCTAATTCCACTTTTTTCTTTATAACTAGAAGGTATGAAAAATGGCTAATATTTCTCCAAACTTTGATTTTGTTGTGACCAGGACAATGATATTTCACAAATTTACCATTTTCGATGTAAAAAAATTGGTGGTAATACTCATTCTCGGTTTACACAAAGTAAAAAATACTATATATAATTCAAAAGTAGATTTATTTATACTATTTATACAATAGAGGACCACAAATATTTAGAAGTGAGAAGTTTTTCTGGATTTACGCTTATATGGTACGGAAAGTTGCTTTCACGAATCAACCCCCATATTTTCGTTATATAATCCTTGGTAGCGGCGTTCCAAAGTCCAGAATATCCTGGTGAAATCGCTAGCCATTTTGTCCTCAAGTACGCCCAATGTTCTCTTTTAACTTACCAGATGAGCATTCAAGGGATATGGACTGTTGAGCGACATCCTTACAGCTCAGTTAGGGAAGAAGCCTTGGCAGGTTAATTATGAAGGCTGAAACTCCTTATCTAGAAGCTGTGGCCAAACCTGTTTCATGAGGCCTAATTTTAGTGTTAAGTGTGGAAACTATTTTTCTGGGTTTCAACAGAGGCTCGCCATGTGACATAGCTCTTCCCTACACTGAACTTAGTCCGCTGTGGCCAATCCCGCCTTTAGTAGAATTCTGTGCGTGTATGTTATGTAATATATAAATATTATAATATATATATATATAATTATATATATATATATATATATATATATATATATATATATATATATATATAATATATTATATATATATATATATATATATATATATATATATATATATAGTTATTATATATATATTAATATATATATATATATATATATATATATTATATATATATATATATATATATATATATATATATATATATATATATTAATATAATATATATATATATATATATATATATATATATTTATATAGTTTTGCTTGTTCTGAATTTGATAGCTATGTCTTTAAGTGAAAGTTTAAATTTATGTAATATATTTTTTAATAACAATGAGTGAAAGATATTTTAAATTTGTATTTTTTTTTTCTTTCGCAGGGGGGAACAGGGTGGAAAATAGAGCTATAAAATTCACAATTACCACAAATTTGAGAGAAGCCGGCTGATCACTCCAGTAATTGTTTCTTCTGTTATGGTGGACCAGTCCAAGCGTCGAGCTGGGAAAAAATGCCACTCTCATCATAATGTAAGAGCTCCGTCATCCAGTTGCCCAAGTTCCCAACTCTTCCTGAGCTCCCCTGTTACCCTTTCCACCAAAGGAAAGGACTCCATCTTTAGAAGAAAGAGCAAATCAGAAGACGAATTAAGTGGTTTGTCCTGAATATTAGTGTAGCTGAGGAGAGAAATCCATATTTCCCCATCAAGAAGACATCAACGACTTGATCAGATATCTTGGTCTCACAAAGTCCAATGCTGAGCTTTTGACTTCGAGACTGAAGCAAGTATTTCTCTTATATTGAAAGTATGAAAGTTGCAAGTTCAAAGAAAACGCTACACTTTTTTTCAACCTTTTTCAACCAGTCAAGATGGGCTTGCTTTTGCCACACAAAAAGTGACATGTTTATTTGAGGTCACTTATAATTGCCTGTAACCCCTGCGAGTGACGCCCCTTTCACTGATAGCTCACCGAAAAGTGTCAAAGCTGTGTTACTTTTAACGGGAACTTGCATCCATTCTCTTCCCTTGGCCTCACTCGGTGTTGCGGCTCAAAGAGGAACACAAGCAGCGTGAAACTATTGCTAGTGCACTTAATATGAAGAACACATGAGAAGTATCGGATATTTCAACAATGGTGGGACCTTCCTGATGGGTATCTCCAAGTTCGGCTTTACTACTTTGTCTCTGTTGACAGACAGGCTTCCGACAGAAAACAGGGCCAAAGGGCGGGATTGCCACAGGCGGACTGAGTTCAGTTTAGGGAGGGACAATGTCAAATTGGAGTCTCTGTTGAACCCCAGAAAATAATGTTTCCTCCACTACACATAAAATTAGACCTCGTGAAACAGTTTGTCACAGATCTAGATAAGGAGTCTTCACCTTTCATCTACCTGCAGGGCTTCTTCCCTAAACTGTCTGAGGCAAAGGTCAAAGCCGGTTTGTTCTTCGTCGGACCACAAGTAAAA
>JABUQX010057207.1:0-12500 GCA_015478945.1 Trachelipus rathkii | reverse complement strand
GGTATATAATGTAATATTAGTGTTAAAAATTTTCCTTATTCCTCGACTGGCGAATATATATTATATAAATAAATATATATATATATAATATTATATATATATATATATATATATATATATATATATATATATATATAATATTATATATATATATATATATATATAATAATTATATATAACTATATATATATATATAATATATATATATATATATATATATATATATATTATTATATAATATATATATATATATATATATATAATATAATATATAATATATAAAGTTGGGACCACAAGCTATTTCTTGTGCTTGTGCTAATAGAGTCTTGTGAATTAATACTAGAGAGTATCCGTAAAATTTTACAAGAATTAAATTGATAGCACTGGTCATCGGACATTTGGTTTTTTCCGGCAAGAGGGTTTTGGAACCGATTATTATGGATAATTTGTGGTACTTTGGATTTCAAAAGTTTTATCTGTTTGTGTGTATTCACATCACATTTCGTGAGATTATGATACCTATCACATATGTGAAATTTTTCCAATTTGTTACGAATTCGGAAAGTGGTTGAACAGTCACCGAATGATGTTATGGAATATTGTAAGAGTCAAAATCACATTGATGTATTGGCTTTATTGAATATGCCGTCTACATTTTTTTTTATAAATCAACAAAACAAAATGTAAACATTAGGTTGATAGTAGTCTAGATTAGCGAATACCCCATGTTTTTACATGGGTAGGCAAGATATATTTCTAAAAAAGCGATATATATTTGTTTAATAATGACTGATCGGCATGATTTTTCCGACACGAGGGTTTGGAACCGATTATTATGATTAATTTTCTGGTGCCGATTCCAAATGTTTTATCTGTTTGTGCGTATCACATCACATTCGCGAGATATGATACCCCTAATATGTGTTGAAATTTGTCAAATTTCTTACGAATATGAAAATGGTTTGAAAGTCACCGAAGTGATGTTTTGGAGTATGTAAGAGTCAAATCACATTGATATTTAACCTTTATTGAATACAGGAGTTTAACTTTTTTATAAATCACAAACTAAAACTGTAAAGCATTGGTTAATCAGAACAAAACTACAGGTTAATTGTTCCTTATAAAAGGTAAAAAATGCCCATAACATTAAGTGCAATAAATCAAGAGGTAAATATTTTCCGCAGAGTCGTTTGGGTGCAGCATCAGGAACATCTCTCATAAGGCTCCAGCAGTAGTCAGCCATCTTATTACGGTCCCACCGGCCTTGATACCGTTCTTCCATTACTCTGATGTCCTGATGAAAACGCTCACCTTGCTCTTCACTGAAATCGCCCAGATTTTCTGGAAACTTTTCCAGGTGGTTGTGCAAGTAATGCAATTTAATGCTCATGTTGCATCCCATTAACTGAAAACTGGACAAGAGCTCTTTCACTATGTCCTTATAGTTGTGCGACTTCCTGTTTCCTAGAAAGTTTTTCACAACATTGTCAAATGCTTTCCAGGCTCTTGCCTCAATAGGAGACATTGATGTAACAAATTGTGGATCATTTAGTAACGTTCTGATTTGTGGTTCATCGAATATTTCTGCTTTTTCTTTACAACACTAAGAACAGGAAAAGCTAAGCATATATAGTTGAAACATTGTTCTGTGTGATCAAGAGCTTTCACAAATTGTTTCATTACCCCAAGTTTGATATGTAGTGGAGGCAGAATGATATTACTCGCATCAACTAATGGCTCATTAATGATGTTCTGTTGCCCTGGTGTTAAGCTTACTCTTATTGGCATGTATCCTTAACCCAATACTCTTCAATTGCTCTGAAATTCCAGTAGAAAAGTTAGCAGGGGTATTTCGTGTATCCGCTTTGTTGTCCTAAGAGAAAGTTCATCATTTTCAAATCAACACAGATTAACCAAGCATGATCTTTGTATTTCAACTTTTCCAGGACAACCTTTGTTTCCACATTTCTCTTTAAGGGATACTAAGTGGCCTATGGGAATATATCCAAATTTGTTCCCATTATGTAGCAAGACACACTTCAAACTTTTTTTAGAGCTGTCAATAAATAGTCTCCATCATCAGATACATATTTTGTTAGTCCCATTTCCAGAAGAAGTCCAACAACGTTGTTACAATAAGCAAATGGTTCTTTTGACTTGAAGAACTTAAACAGCTTTTCATATCTGTTGAAATAAAACAAAACACTAATACCATGATGTAGAAGACATTTTTCTTTGAGCTTTAAAGATAACAGCTCGGAAGATTGTTTAGGCAAGCACAAGTCTCAGAGTTAAATCTTTAAACTCCCACTGGTTAAACAATGAGGGGCGGCCTAAGTACGATTCAGATGGATAAAATTCAGTGTCACATTGTTCATCTGTACCTGAGGAAATATGCGAGGATGATGATGATGACATTATATCATCAATATCTGTCAGTTCAGTAAATATTGATGCTGGTAGGTCATTTGAATGAAGGACAGGTCTAATGGCGGAATCAAGATTGGAATATTTTATAAAGCGTTTGTTTTTACTGTTGAATCCCTTGATATTAACAAGGAAGAAATAATAATCATTTGTATGGTTTTGTTGCAACCTCTAAACTATAGGAATACCAAACTTCAGCTTGGCATTCTTCCTCTGTGACCAAGGCCTCAATGTCTCTATGCATTTTTTTCAAACGTTTGTCTTTTGTCTTGGTCTCATAAAGGCATCTTGAAATAAGCAAGGTACGCTTCTTTTTGAAAGGTTGTGATATTACGTCTTTGTGGGGTTAAAGTAAAACAGCCTCAGATATAGCAAAATATATCAGGATCGTTGCTGCATTTTCTTCGTTTTGTAGGTAAGGGTGGACACATTTTTCAGAGGTAAGTTGAAAGCAAATGACAAGCTACTCTTGTTTCTGAAATGAAGAAAAAGCAACATTAATCGAGACAGATTACGATACTTGGCATTTCTAAAACTAATTATGACAATTTTTAACACGAAATAGGCGTAAGGTGAAATACAAATTGGACCACTGTGAAGCTACAACTTGCGCGCGCGCGCACACACACACACACACACACACGACCACACGCATATATATGATATATATATAATTAATACTTATTCTTTATATATATATTATATTATATATTAATAAATATTATAGATAGATATAAGTAGTATTATAATATATATTATATATCAACATAAGATATAAAATTTATATTAAATAGTGAATATTAATATAAATTCAGTCCCCTCCTGCAAATAGTGCCCTGGCCCGGTGAGGCGTGAATCCGACAAATCATGTCGTATGAGATATGAATTACGTTAATAGATTATTTAATATAATAACAGTGTTACTTATAGTATCTAGATTATATACCATATAATATATATTATATATATATGATATATAGTATATATAGAAATCAGAGGGCGGTCATTAAGGGTATTGCTAGGATAGCGCGGCTTCACCCAAATAGATTGTTATAAACTATAGATGATGCATATCATTTCTTTTCAATATTTTTTAGAATTTCAATTCTAAATTTTACCTCTTTTTTTTCTATGGAAGTCAACAAACAAGGTAACCAATGATGGACCAAGCAAACAATTAAAAAGCTTAATTAACACGGGGACACATTTTTCACGGTCGGCGAATGCGGCGAAAGATGTAATTCCTGTCAAAATATTCTATTTTATTAAAAGTGATATAAAAGCTATACCACGATAAGCTATATTCATTATTGCCCTAGATTTGATTTCCACCTATTCCTTGCGTGGCGATAAGGACCAGTTTTTTGAAATTCAAAAATGATATAAGAAAGAATAGACAAATCCGAATATACTTAAACGTAAAAATAAAGTTCACTGACGGCATGCGTACTCTATTAATGTAATATATATAATATATAATGATTAATAATATTATAATTATACTATATATATATATAATATATAATTAGTAAAGTATATTAATATAATATATGAATGTATTAATATTATATATACTATATACCTGATAGTAAATAATATTATATAGCTACTTTACTTATATATATACTGTATGGGTACTTTTATATATATATATATAAACTGATATATATATATATATATTCTACTACATTCTACAACATGGGTTATAATATTATATATATATATATATAATATTATATATATATATATAGCTTACCCACCCAAAAAACGCACCGCACGCCCATGATATAAATACTTCACAACTATTACAAACTATTACAAAGATTAAATAGTATGTTGGAGTGTACAAAGGAAAATGATTTCGGAGCAGTATATGTTGAAAGCCATTTCGTCGTGTACTCGTTACATGAGTTATGTTAGTTTTAAATAGATATAACAAAGTAATAGAAGGATATTTACAAATGTAAGCCAAAATAAGTCGAAAGATTTATGCAAATAAACCATGTATGCTCTTTCCACAAGCAACACAGTGGGACTTAAGTCCGTGAATTGAAGAATTTGATGCGTACTAATTGCGGAAAAACTAGATAGATAGATATAGAGCAAATCTGAAACATATATTCTGATTCCAGACTTGAAAGCCTACATAAAAAGTTATAGAAATCACCTTTCAAAGATTTGATGACAAAATGCTTTTAGTTTTTTCATTTTGTCGACCAGTGAATCATATTAATTAATTAATTATATTAATTATATTAATTAATTATACTAATTATATTAATTATATTAATTAACTATATTAATTACTTATTAGAAGAAATGAGGAAAACGTTTTTGTGGTTCGTGAATGATTTGCTTTAGGTTAATGTATCTATTTATGTAAAAAGACAAAAAGAGAATCTTTGGATCTAATGGTTCATCAGCAATGAAAAAAAGTCGTAAAGTGTTCAAGTATCGTTAGAATAAATATCCAATTCGGTCTTGTATAATCATTGCTGTATGCACATTTCTCCGTTATTGAGTAAACACATTAGAAAATCTACTTATTGGTACAGAGAAAACAATTGGATACTATTATATAGTCGGACACTGCTCTTAGACATATTGAAATTATGATGCTCGATTTGAAAGGGGGGGGGGGGCAAGCCCAAGTGGTCGACAGCACATCTAAAAATTATGCGTGCGGTACAGCCCGTCGCACTCTACTTAGTTAACGTAAGGTTAATGTAAGTTAAGATTAGAGTTAAGTTCACAGGTGCTAGTTCAAGTTCTCGAAGTCAAGTCAAGTCACGTCAAGTCAGAAAGTCAATCAAGTACAAGTACAAGTCAAGTCAAGTCAAGTTATGTTTTTAAAGAGAAACTCAAAAAAAAAAAAGATTTTTTTTTTTGTTTTACAGATGACGATCATTTGACCTGTCGACCATTTGGGACTAGCTTCATTTGAAAGATTTTCGATCATTTTGGAAATCGTAACAGAACTTCTGCTTTCTATTAAAGTCGAAATGGGAATACTGTAGAGAAACAATGTAAAATGCAAAGACGTAGAGCAATTGCAATGCTTTTTTGAAAAAATACAAATTTCCCAACCAGTTAGAGAGAAAGTTCTTGGAGCTCATTAGTTCATCTTAGGCTCGATGAGCAGGAGTAGTAGTATTGTAGATAGATAGTAGTAAGTAGTAGTAGTAGTAGTAGTATAGTAATGAGTCTAGTAGTAGTTTTTGAGTTAATAATTCCATTTGATATACACTTTTTTTTAAAAATGAGCGAATTTATTTTAAGTGAAATTGATCTATAAAGTAACGTTTGGATTGTTAAGGATTTTAGCACCTTTATAGGAGAGGAAAGACTAACGGAATTGGCTACATTAATAAGTCATTTATCAATATAATATAACGACAAAAATACTAGTGCTTGATACTCATACATATTATTATAACTATACCTCTGCCTACCTTTCATTCGATGTTCTACCATACTATATATTCATATTACTTACTCCTCATCTTCTCTTAGTTTATTATATCTTCTTTTATCTTCATATGATCTGATTTATCTCTTTCTATCTATTTATTCTATTCTCTTTAGTTTTATTTTTCATCTTCGTTATTTATATATACTTTCTTATCCTTTTATACTAATATATATATATATATACTTTAATATTATATATATATATATATAATAATATATTAATATATATTAATATACTATATATTATTAATTATATTAATATATTAATATGTATTATATAATATAATATATATATATATATATATATATCCATTTTACTAGTATAAAATAATTCGTGTATTTGATAGTGATCTTAGTTTACAAATTAGTGTTGTGTATTTAGCATTTGTTCATGCTTAGTCCAGATGTTTATTTATAGAAGGTGTTGTTATATGGAATTGGGAAATTTTAGGCCAGTTATCTTAATATCTCAGGTTGTTGCAGGTGATGTTGAGGAAATAATGATTTTCTGAGATAAAGTCATATTAATAGAGAAATATTGTGATATTAACAGATTAATTGAGTATGACTCCCTGGTTCTATGTGATCTTATAGGATAGGTAGATCATTTCAAGACAAACCTTTAGAGTTTATTGAAATGACAATACGACTTACATTGACAGAGAGGATATTCAATTGACATTGTATATTTAAACTTCAGCAAAACGTGATTGCAAAACTTTATTTCACAATGTGGTATAAGTGGTGGGGGAAACATGGTGGATAATTATAAAGAACGTTGGTTAGTGGGAATCATATAATGGCAGTTTGTTGTTGAGTTGTGTACTACTTAAAAATGGCATATAAAGATCAGTCAATATATTATCTGTATTCACAATATGTTTAAAAGACACAAAATGATTATAATTATTTTACGATTATTATTTTAATATTTTATTATATTATCTCTGTTTTAATAGTGAAGAGTGGTGTTCAACAGGGTTCAGTGCTGTGGCTACTATAAAATCTTATATAAATGATATATAATTATATATATATTATATAAATTATAATTATAATATTATATATAATTTATAATTATTAAATTATATTAATTTATATATAATTATTATATATATATATATATATTATAGTTGTACTATATATTATTCTCAGTATTATATATTTTAGCTACTAAAATTAATATAATCTATATATATTTAATTATTTATAATGTACTTTCATATTTGAATTTATATACTATATGTAGAAATTTATATATAAATATGTTATATATAATATATTACAATTTTAATTTCATTGGTGATTATAATTAATCTGCCAAATATCTGTTTTACATACTATAAATGATTTAGACCGGGACTTTTAAATGTAAGGCTTCACAGTTTGCAGATGATACCAAAATTTGGGTACCCGCAGTAAGAAATAATGCATGATTTATTAAGACATTGAAATGATCTTGTAACTTCTTGGGTATAGGCAGATAAAGTGCAAAAGAATTGTCTATAGTAAGAAGTGTGAAGATTCCTTCATACGGGGTTTTACTATAAATAGTAAAAGTATGAATTTTTTTTGAATAGGGATTTTCTTGAGTCTGTGGACAAGAAAAAAAAATTTAGGTGTGATTATAGCAGGTAATCTGGAAATTTGGCTAAATTTTCAATACTCTGTAGATCTATCGAAAATACACACGAGCTTACTAAAGTGCTACATAATAAAATTTCAAATTTCGTTTAACAAGAAGGAAGAATGGTATTCTTTATTAAGATGATATAAGATGGTTTAATGTTAGTCGTCAGGTTATAGAGTTTACTTTGTTATCAAAGTTATCGACTTATATTTAAGAAAAGAGCATAATTATTATGTATTTTATTTTTTGCTGGGGGTGGGTGGAAGAGTCTAAGACGTAGTAGACAAAGAGATGATTTCTGGTTTGAGAGTAAGAGCTAGAGGAGAGGCCTTGAAGGAGTTAAATGAAAGCAGTCTTACAGACATCAATAAGATATTTATCACACTTGTCATCGGTAAGAGCCAAATCAAGAACTCTGTTATACATAAATTCTTCATAGTAGGGATAACAAAAGTTGGAATGTTAAGTTAATATTCCTTGAAAGGCATGCCACCTTGATATTAGAAAATACTCACTCAGCAATAGGGTTGCTAATATTTGGAATGGTTTGCAGCAGGAGGTTGTTGAACGTAACTCACTAGCAATCATTTAAGAAAGTATTGGATGGGTACATGGAAGGTCTGGTCATCATGAAGTGTATTTTGGATAAGCCAATTTGGAGGGTATCTAGTTAAGATAAAACTTCATGTTACAACTGCTGGTATGACAATAAACTTATTAATGTTGTAGTGTGATTAACATATACCTTAGCTATAGTTTTTGCTTTTGGTAGAACCTTATTGTGTATACTATTAAAAGGCCCTATCATGAGGTGTGAGGTTTGCATGAGAATGTTGGGCGATTGGTCACATTTACTCTATTTGAAAGGCATGCCACCTTGATATAAGAAAATACTCACTCAGCAATAGGACGTTTAAAGGGCTAGGATTTTTGGAGAGCCGTGGTAAGGGAAAGTAAAGCACACGCATGGGAAGGGATGGTGAATAATTCGTAGTTTCGCGGGGAAACCACCGGTGGGCCCGCAGGTGTTGGTGTGGTGTGTGTGTAGGTTATATATATATATATATATATTATTAATATATAATATATATAATATATATATATATATATTATATATATATATATATATATATATATATATATATATATATATATAATTTATATATATAATGCGCGGCCCGGGGGGCGAGCCAAGGGTAAACCAAGGAGGGATGTGGGACACAAGGCGGTTTGCGGATTGAGACAAACCCTGTTACCGGGTTCAGGTGGCGAAGTGGGGAAAAATCGCTTGGGGCGGGCCCGGGGGGGGGGCTTTTTGCGGTTCGCCACCTGCCGGGGGCTGCGGATTTCGACCCAACAAACAAGGTTTAAGGGACATCAACAAAAGGGCTAAGAGCCCCTAAAGGACAGAAACAAAAATTTACCGTGGCGTCAAAAAATGGAACCCCCCATTGGCCGAAAAAATTAGTGGCGGGGTAAAAATAGGGTTGTTAATACGTTACGGATGGTGGCTTTTCGCCTCCAATCTGGCGGCAACCCCCTTTCTTCGAGGGTTTTGGCATAAAAATTAGGGTTGCCAAAAAAATACCGTGCCAAAAATGAACCATGGAAGATTCAAAAGGTTTTGGTTTCGAAAAAAAGGTTCCAAGGCCCCAAAAAAAGGTGAAGGTCCAAAAAAAGGGTAAAAGCCCAAAAAAATTGGGGGTTTCAAAAAAAAGGTCAAGCCGTCAAAAAAAATGTTTCAAAAGGCCAAAAAAGGTCAAGGTCAGTTTCAGAAGGGTCCAGGGTAGGGTGTGTGTTCGTTGCAAGGGCATTTTTCCTTTGCGGAGATGGATTCTTCCTACAACTTATAAATTTATATCATATATATATATTTAGTAGTATATATATATACTCTATAGTGATATATATATATATATATATATATAATATAATAGCAATATATATCTCGACCTGTTTTTACTAATATATATATCATATATATTATAATATATATAGTGCGATTGTGATCACATTACTCCATATTGAAAGGCATGCCAACCTTGATATCAAGATAAATACTCTCAATCTCAAGCCAAATATATAGGGTTTAGCTAATCTTTAGTAAATGGTTGCTGACAGGAGTGATTGAACGTAACTTTAACTAGCAATCTATTTAAGAAAGTGGATATTGGTATGAGCGTACATGAATAGGTACTGGTCATCAGATAAAGTGATTTTAGTATAAAGCCTAATTGGAGGGTATCTAGTTAAGATAAAACTTCATGTTACAACTGCTTTACTCTGAATGAAGATAAAAATCATATTAATGTTGTAGTGTATTAACATTATACCTGCTATATTTTTCTTTGGTGATAGCAACCTTATGTAGTGTATATATTCATAAAAAGGCCCGATTCATGAGTGTGAGGTTTGCATGAGAATGTTGGGCGATTGGTCACATTTACTTACTCTAGTTGACTGTGACAGTTTCGATAGGACCGTGTGGCTTCTCACTACCTCTCTGTATTTTATATGTTTCTATGTTTCTGTTTTAAGTTTCTTTATTTCAATAGTTTTTATTTTTTCATATGTTTCTTATGATGTAAAGATCTCTAAATTCATGTTTCTATATTTATATTAATATATATATTTATATATATATATATATATAATGAACTTATATAATGATATTATATATATAAATATATAATATATATATTATATATATTATATATATATATATATATATATATTTTAATTTATTAATATATAAATATTATATATTATATATATAGGTTTTATTAATATTTTGAGTTTTTTCCCGAGTTCTTGCGCACCAAATAATAATATATTTTAATAATATTGTGTTGTCGTGTGATGTGTTGTGTGTGTGGTAGATGTGTCGTGTTGTCGGTTCTACGTGTTGTCTCACATATATAATAAGTAGATTATGAGTATTAATGTTCTGATCACACATGACAGCTTTGAGATCATCATAGTATCTTCTTATAGATATATATTTACAGCTAAGCTTTTACAATTTACCCAAACACAGTGGTGTTTTTATGGCTCGAAGAAAAAACAGAAATGTCAAATCACACACACTCAACATAAAAATCCTTTCCAAAATATACGGCGGACATTTAATCAGCAGTTAGAACATTTAAAAATAAAATAATTTGTAAAGATAAAAAAATAATAAAATTAATATAATAAAAAAAATCTCTAAAAAGAAAACCTTCTATTGAACATTAGAGTAAAGATCATACTGAATAGGATAAATATTACAAAGGCAATGATAATATATATATTGAGTGTAATGAAACTACAATATCTATAATTTTAAAATAATTTCTTGCTCTAAAAATGTTTATTAAAATCAATATATTAAAAAAAAGAAAAGAATAAAGAAACAAAAAGTTTTATATAAAGTGTATAGGTACGAATTTATGATTTAAATGGTAGTGGGATTGGTTGCTTTGACTGAGCAACAAATTGTATTATACATATATAATTAATATTTTTATTTCTATTTTTTTTTTTTTTTTTTTTTTTGTTAATATTTATTTTGTATATTTCTTTTTTTATTCTGTTTATTTTACATAAACAAAACCAAATAAAAGTACCTAAAGAGGATAACACATTTTGTTGTTTTTCTTAGTATTTATTTTTTTTTCTTTTTTTTTTTTTCCGAAACATGATAGATTTTATATTTTCAAGATTGGAAGGAATCAATTTTATATTTTGAGTTTATTATTATATTATTATTATTATTTAATTTATTATTATTATATATCATAAATGTTTGTTAAATTTTAATAGCAAAATTTGGTTATATTATTATAATTTAATTACAATTTTGTATTCTAAATTTATCATTATAATTATAATTTATAATATATAATTATTATTATTATCATTATATTATTATTTTATTATATTATAATTTATATTAATTTTATTAATTATTATTATTATATATTTAAAAAAAGAATTACATTTATTATATAATTTTCATTATTCAAGTGATTTAGGTATTAAAATTAAACAATTATTATTCTAAATTATTTTTTTTTTTCATATTATATAATATTTAAAATAATTATTTTATTATTTTATTATATTATAATATATTATTATTAGTTATTTATTATTATTATTATGAGGTATTATTAATTCTTATTAATTATTGTTATTTTAATTGTATTATTTTTTATTTTATTTATTTTTTTTTATTTTAATTATAATATTATTATTAATATTATTATTATTCTATTATATATTTATAATATTATATATTATTTATATTATATTATTATATTATAATTATTATTATTATTAATTATATTATATTATTAATTATTTTATTATTATTAATAATATTTTTATATTATTATTAATAATATTGTGTATTGGAATGAGAGAGAGAGAGAGAGAGAGAGAGAGAGAGAAGAGAGATGAAAGAGAGGAGGAGAGAGAGAAGTAGAGAGAGCAGAGAGAAGAGAGAGATGAGATGAAAGAAGATTGAGAGAGAAAGAGAGAGAGGCAGAGAGAGAGTGACAGAGAGAGATCAGAATAGATGAAAGAAAGAGAGTGAGATGTGATATGAAGAGAGAGAGAGAGAGAGAGAGAGAGTGAGGAGAGATGAGAGAGGAGAGAGAGAGATGAATGAAGGAAGAGAGTGAGGTAGAGAGAGAGAGAGAGAGAGAGGATAGTAAGAGTGAATGATGAATTAGAGAGAGAGAGAGAGAGTAAGAAGAAGAGATTGAGATAGAGATGAAGTAAGAGAGAGTGTGCAACGCAAAATGATAGTTTCATAAATTAATTAAATAAATAGCTTTAAAAGTATTTGTTTCTGCAATATTTTGTTGAGGCAGTTGTGGGAGGATAGAGAAGTAAGAGAGACCTCATAGCTCCCTCCCTCCATACCCACACCCAATCCCTACAACTCGGGTATTTATAAGTTCTAAATAAAAGTTGCATGTTTACA